>JAHPZR010047201.1:0-22462 GCA_019787425.1 Platygyra sinensis | reverse complement strand
TTTTTCATATGGGAGCAAATCGTTCCCACGAGATGCTTGCTACTTTTAGTTACAAATGGTAATTTGACACTTTTGTTTTTCATTTGAGAGCAAATCGTTCGCACAAGATGTTTTCTATTTTCAGTTAAAAATGGTAACTTGACACTTTTGTTTTTCATATCGGAGTAAATTAAATTAAACTTTCAACGTGTCAGAACGGTTTTTTTCTCTTTCTTTCTATTTTCGATGAAGAGGTGTTGTGTAAAAAGGGTAAACTTACGACTCTTATAAAATGCGATAAGGTCTGTTAACTTGAGTATTTTGAGCAAAAATTCCTCTTGGGGGTTGGAAGGGCTATGTGATCGATGAGTGAGGGAGTTATGCATGTGCGCGTGTCACACCAATCACGGTGTGGGTATCAAAGAACGAATCAAATTGCCTGTTAGAAAATAAGATGGTATCTACATTAATTTGGAGAGTATTGTACGTTGTTCACTCAAACATTTGATGGCTTACTATTTAGCTATCTTACCATTACCGATGTAACATGGTATGTTCATCATAAATTCCCAGTTTCTTTCTTGCTGTACATCGCAACCAAAAAAACTTAACTAAATCATTACTGTAAACAGTTCTACGAAGCTCCTATCACAAAAAAAATAACTCTTGTACGCTTTGCGTGCCTATGTTTTTTGTATTCGTTTCTTGTTTGTCGAGACCATTTTGCACAGCTTCTTAAGAGTTTCTGTACAATAAAAAGATTCATATTCATTTACTTTACCCTTTTCAGGTTTTTCTGTTCAAGTGAGCTGCTTACAAGTTCCACAACGTTGTAAATATTTGTGAAAGCACTGTAACTGCTTTGTACATATCTTGTAAATATTTTTGAAGCCTTTATTTCATTTACAAAATGATTGTAAATGTATCTTAAGCATATTCCTTAGTAAAATATATTGAAATGAAACAGCAATAAGTTATATCAAACAGACAAAAGAAATAAATTGTTACATGTTGCACAAAGTGTAAAGAAAGATGTAATAAAATGGAAAACATGATTTTTCATGTTTCGTGCAAGCAAATGGACACTTTATTGTTGATCATAATATAGTTAGGACCCTACACATGCTCCGATTGGTCAAAAAAACCCATGTTTTCTCAAAGTATAAAACAGAAAAAGCGTGTTTTATTGTTTTGCGCATGTAAAATCCATATCATAAAGCAAACGAGGAAGCGTGAGCTGTGTATTACACTGTGATAAGACACTCCGGACATTTGAGAACACAAATCCCTGTAGCGTTTTATTACAGTGTAATACATGGCTTAGGCTTCTTTATTAATTTTGTTAAACTGAAAATTGTAATACTGATGCTGTATGTATGGTTATTGACCAAGTTTGTTCGGTCAAGGTGGCTGGATATTGGCCAAGTTCTTTTTTTGCGTGTTTAGGGACCGAGACGAAGTCGAGGTCCATAAACTCGCAAAAAAAGAACGAGGCCAATATCCAGCCATCTTGACCGAACAAACTTGGTCAATAAAGGATTTATTATATGGCTTTTGGTGAAGTTTTGCTTTCGGGATGCAGCGGGTAGTCCCGAGCGGGCAAGATGGCTCCATCTTGCCCGCTCGGGTAGCCAATCACAGCGCGCGATTTGGTTCATCTTGCCCGCTCACGGAGCTAGCCATATAATAAAGAGTCTTAACGCACCGACGATATTAATCTTGTACCCTGAAGAAGGCAGCATTGCCAAAACGTCGCTACGTTAAGACTGTACAGCGTCAGTATTACAATTTTCAATTTACAATGACCAACTAAGCTGCGCAGGATTTTCTATATTCTTTATTTGTTAATTGATCCTATTGAGCCACTGCACTTGCAGTTCTTTATAAGAACATTTGCTGGAGGGAGGTGGTAGAGGGGATGGTTGTGGTTCACATGGCCTGCAAACCCTGCAAGACCTATATTGGACCAAACACAGAAACCACACAACCAACTCAGCAAGCTCTTCTTCGTCTGTTTTATTACCAAATAATTTCTCATTTGTACATGTAAATAGTAAAATAAAGAAATTAATTCTGTCCCTTAAGTAATCTCTAAATCTGGTATGCACGAAACATTGTCAGCACCGGTATTCTCCCTACTCTTTTCATACATTTTCTATTATATTGCTTTGGAGAATTTGGTGTTTGGTCAACATATATGCCTGAGATGATCAGGTACTCAATTCTTTTTACCTGACTAATCACATGTGAAAACTTCATTGGTTAGAGCCGAGAATGGAAAGGTCATTTACATAGGAGTTCTAGGTCAGGTAGTAAGCGTGGACTCTGGATATCAGCTGTGATTTCGTGTCTTTACTGTGGGATGGAATATTTCTTTTTTCCATTGTCATTGATGACACATATATGCTATTGACAAGAACAAAGATACATGTTAACATCACTCAATGTACAATTTAACAAGCGTCAAAAATAAATTATGGAAAGACAAGTGAATCACCTTCAGGTTCATTTCATATTAAAATATAGATTGGACCATGTGCGCACTCTGATTGGTAAAAAAAACCATGTTTTATCAGAGTATAAAACATAGAAAAAGCATGTTTAATTGTTTTGCGCGTGTAAAATCTATATTTTAAAGCAAATGAAGAAGCCTTAGCCGAGTATTACACGTGATAAAAACACTCCGGTCATTTGAGAAACACTCGAGAAATATAGAAAATAGTCGCCTACGGCTCGTGTTTTCTACATTTCCCTCGTGTTCTCAAATGACCATCGTGTTTTATCACAGTGTAATACACGGCTTAGGCTTCTTTATTTGTTAAATAACATTGCTCTTTAAAAATCCCCCGCCCAAATTAACCAAGAACAAAGTTTAACACTTACATTGAGATCCCTGAAATATTCATTATAATCCTAGAGAAAAGACAAATTATCCATTCATGAGAAATAGGTATTACAATGTGAGATTTACAAACTTTCACGTACTGCATAAAGAAAAAGCAAGAGTTGTGAAGTCAATCATGATCTCCTTCACATGGTTTTACAGGTAAATCAGAGCAAAATTTCTCACTGGAATCAACGAAAAAAGACAGTATGTCATCCTTATGTTGTTCGTGGCGCAGGACACTCTGGTAAAAAGTGTCGCAGTGCACTCTGGGCTAAATGCACTGCCATTCTGGTAAAAAAAATTTTTTTTGAAAAATTCCGAGATTTTGTAATATAAAGTTACGATTAAGTTCGCGTAGAAAGTTTGAATTTTCTTGTTGCGAGATAGATTTGTGTCAAGTGTTAAGAGATATAGTGATTCTTGCAAATCACAACTTATTAGCATTGTGAAGTGCAACTGTGGACCAACAGTGCAAGGAATTAAGACAAATGTCCTTTGTTTTGCATCAAAGGCATGAGCCTTTTGTAGAGCTGTTGTTTTTACATATAGATCACACTGCTTTATCTTGTTTGATCAATCAAGCCATTGAAGATAATTGTTTTGGTATGCTATCCAGTTAATTACTTACAGAAGTAAAAGGATGATGTTTCTCAGGAGAATACTTCACAAAGTATTTAAAATCAAAAAATTTACTTGCGTAGTAACTTCAAATGCCTGCTAATATGGTTGCCCACTCTTTACATCTAAAACAATATTACGTTATTAATATATATAGAAATTTAGCTCTTCAGTACAAACAAATGACGTAAAATGACTATGTATAGAGACATAACTAATCCATGATGATGATCTTGGGCAAGTTTTTTCTACTTGCGAGAGTGGATCATGATATATAAATAGCTCTAAGAATAAACAGCTGAACAAACAAAGGAAGGAAAGAACAAAAGGATCATCCAAACACATGCATGGACAACTAATGAAGAGGACTGGAATTATAGTTTAATTATGCAAAGATGAGTGACTTGTGCTGTGAATCTTACTTAATCCTGAAGAGTTTCACTTTGTGTGGTAGAATTCCTGATAACTATGAAGGTTACTCTTTGGAGATGTTTTGTTTACCCCAAACATTATGAGAATGATGTTGAAGTCAATTTTGATACCAAAGGGACTTATAAATGACCGGTAAGCAAACATTGTAAAAGTGGAAAAATACATGGGTTCTTTGGGAAAACATGTAAAATCTTGTCACAAATTGAAAATGTACATGATTTCCCTCTGTTTGAACATTTCAGTATCAGTATAGTATTATTGATGTACATTATATTCAAAATGTAATTGTGTTGTCCGGTTCCAGAAAATATGTGTTCCTCACACATGGAAGATAGACCCTCCCAGCCCTCTGGAAATTCCAGGTTCATACATTGCTTTAAGCTGCTTGGGACTGTTTGGTCTTAGAGACACCCCCCTTCCCCCCCCCCCCCCCTGTTAAATAGCTGTGAAATAGCTGTAAGGCAAAATTTTGATTTTACGTGCTTGCTTTTGAATGTTTTAGAACTGAAAGATTGGCTAGGAATATTTGCCGTGATGTTGGCAGAGGTCACTTGTTGGATTGTGTTGTGTTAAAAGGAGGTTATCAATTTTTTGGGACCTTATGGACTATATAAGGACAATCAATGCCAATGGAGGTCAGTGAACAAAATCCTGATCACAAGAACCATAGCCAGGACAAAACTATTTTAAAAGCTTAAAAACTAGCAGTAATTAAAGATTATAAGTGCATGTGGACACCTTGTCTTGTCATCCTGTCTATTTCTTCGATAAATCATGCAGGTATCAATGCAAGGCTGCTCTCCAATCAAGACTCTATTCTTTTGAAAAAGAACAATTATTATAGTATATAGTCTGTTGATCCTGATATTTGTTTCCAGTCAAACATATTCTTTTTATGACCCACCTATTTTTGTACATGTTGTTTAGTTGTCATTTTTGCCATGTTTATCCATTGAATCCTGCTGTCTGACAGCTGAAAGTTCAAAATTTTTAACTTTATAACAGAGAATGTTTTTTTAAAATAAATTTTTAAAATTCTGATAATTGTAATATACAAACATGTTTCTTTTGAAATGAGGTAAACCTTTGAAGCAAAAGGTTTTTACTTACCCCAATAATTAAAAAAAAAAAAATCCCTAAAATGTATGTTTCTTTGCATGAATTCATCAACAGAAACAATCTATGCAGATGTCGGTTGACTTTATTAGATTGAAGAGTTTATGAGGTAAATTGAGAAAAATGCGAAATTCAGGGATGGAACATTATTTTTTTTTGAGGGGGGTTGTGAAGCTGGGCAATTTTCTGGGGCATGATTTTTTTTTTCTCACCTTTAGATTGTGCGTGGTACTTTTTTAGTGGGCAGTAGTCAACCTTTGTTATACAGTAGTCGCTCGACTTCTTTTCCATGGCTCCCTTTGCATGAGTTCCAACCTCCCCCCCCCCCCCCCCCCAATCACAAAGAAATAATTGCTTGTCCCAGGGCTCGAACTTAACTTTTCAGTCCACTTGCAAAGTTTGGTAGTAAGGTGTTTTTTCCACTAGCAAACTGGTTAGACCACTAGCAAATTCTTTTCAAATGTTCAAGCAACATGGATGATTCTAACTCGCAAATGTTTGCAAGTGGATATTTTTCTTACTCGCAGTTTATCAGAATCACTCGCATTTTGTGAGTTTGTGACCATTAATTTTGAGCCGTGTCATCCTTCAGTTCTCAAATCTAACTTATTGAAATCTGCTGTAAGTGGCAATAATCGATCGTGTAGTTAATGCTGACCAGTGTATTGTTCATGACTTTGACAGGATGACCAGTCATCTGGTGAAGTAAGGGTTATAGGAAGCGATGACTTGTCTTCACTAAGTGGCAAGGTAGGTAATGGGAGCTCGTTTGCTTGAGTCAGTTGCTAGTAGCTGTGTGGCTGGTTCTAAGAAATTGGTGTTTTTCGTTACTTTTTTTAAGAACAGAAACTGATTGTTCTTGTTTTCCCTTGCAGCATGTTTTAGTTGTGGAGGTAAGTAATCACAAAATGGAATGATGTAGATTGTTACAATTCAGCCCACTGTATATTACACATTTGATAAGTCTTCTCTAGAAAAGTGATTAGCACTTATGGTGCATCTTCATTATCTTAATATTTTTCCTTAATTAATGCTATTATCCTTGCTTTTATCAGGACATTGTAGACACAGGAGCAACTATGCAGAAATTATTAAACACTCTTAACAAGTTCAAACCAGCATCAATTAAAGTAGCAAGGTACAGAAATTTCAAGACTGCGAGCAGTCTCTTTTCCTTGGCATTGCTGCTTGGACGTCATGCTCACAGTCGCGCTTGCATGCTTGTTTTGCGTTCTTCCCGGCCCCACGGGTATTCGAGAAAAGGAGAGACTGCTCGCAGTCTAAGAAATGTCCAAAAAATAATATTGTGGCAGTGTCATTGCTTAAACTGGGTTATCCACTGATAACAAGTGTATGCAATGCAATCATACAAAAATATTATACCACTATATATATTTTTTGCTTGATATGAAGCAGGGGGTCAAGTGAGGTAGAAGCAACTGTAAGTTATTTTGTTAAGCTGATTTGGGACTCTGAAGGATCATGATTTGAAAGTGATTTGCAATACTTAAATACATACTTTGTGACTTAGAAGCTCAAAACCAGTGTGCTGCAGATTTTGCTTTCCTTGGATCTTGAAACTGATTCTTGTTGTTTCCATTATTATTAGTTTGTTGGTGAAAAGAACACCGAAAAGTAATGGATACCGCCCGGATTGTAAGTCTTTATTTATAATGCCCTCAGTTCAAAATACATAACATTGCAAGTGTGACTTGTATTAATTAAAACAGAATGATGTTAATGTATTCTGGCAGTCAGCAGCACCAAGTCAGGTGTTTGATCACTGTGAATTGAATACTGAAAACATCTTTTTCTTCATTTCAGATATTGGTTTTGAGATTCCTGATAAGTTTGTTGTAGGCTATGCACTGGTAAGTGTAGTAACTTAAAACTGTGGGAATGTCCAAAACTGAACAAAATGCAAAGTAATCAAGACGGTGTCCACTTACTAGGTGCATATAGGTGTTTATCTTAGGAAGGTGTCCACCTTTGAGAAGTGTTTGGTTTACAAAGGTGTCCAGGCGCGGATCCAGGGGAGGTGAAATGGGTGAATTTTCACCCCCCTTTTTCTGAGCCCCCTTCTTTCTTTTGTTTCTTATCCCTCAAATATTGAAATAATATTTTATTTCTCTGACATTATTACAAAAATTCACCCCCCCCCCCCATTTCAAAATCCTGGATCCGCCCTTGGTGTCCAATTGAAAAATTTATCTGTCTTAGGGATATGTCCATCTTAGGAAGGTATCTGCCTTAGAGAGGTGTCCATCTTAGGTGTCTGACTTAGAGAGGTGTCCATCTTGGGAAGATGTCTGCCTTAGAAAGATGTCCATCTTAGGAAGGTATCCGTCTTAAAGAGGTGTCCATCTTAGGGTGCGTTTCAGAAAAGATTTTTAAATTCGAAAGAATCTGAAAATGGACCTTTTAGATCATGGTGCATCAAAGGAACTGAAAAAATCCACTTCCAGAGTGGATTCTTTGGTTCCTTTGATGCACCATGATCTGAGAAATCTTGGTCTGATCTGCCTAGTAAAGAAATGCAAAATCCATTTTCAGGTTCTTTTGGATTTAAGAAATCAATCCAATCCTTGATTTTCTTTAAGAAACGCACCCTTAATTGAGGGGGTGTCTTTCTTATAGAGGTGTCCATCTTAGGAAGATGTCTGCCTTAGAGAGGTGTCCATCTTAGGGAGGTGTCTGTCTTAGAGAGATGTTCATCTTGGAGAGGTGTCTGCCTTAGAGAGGTGTCCATCTTAGGGAGGTGTCTGCCTTAGAGAGGTCTCCATATATGCAGCAAGATAATCAGGATTTAAAAAGGATATATAATAGGGGCTATGAATTCTCGAATTCATCACTTTTTACCAGAATGCAGTGCATTTAACCAGAGTGCACTGCGACACTTTTTACCAGAGTGTCCTGCGCCACGAACAACATAAGGATGACATACTGTCTTTTTTCGTTGATTCCAGTGAGAAATTTTGCTCTGATTTACCTGTAAAACCATGTGAAGGAGATCATGATTGACTTTCACAACTCTTGCTTTTTCTTTAATGCAGTACGTGAAAGTTTGTAAATCTCACATTGTAATACCTATTTCTCATGAATGGATAATTTGTCTTTTCTCTAGGATTATAATGAATATTTCAGGGATCTCAATGTAAGTGTTAAACTTTGTTCTTGGTTAATTTGGGCGGGGGATTTTTAAAGAGCAATGTTATTTAACAAATAAAGAAGCCTAAGCCGTGTATTACACTGTGATAAAACACGATGGTCATTTGAGAACACGAGGGAAATGTAGAAAACACGAGCCGTAGGCGACTATTTTCTATATTTCTCGAGTGTTCTCAAATGACCGGAGTGTTTTATCACAGTGTAATACTCGGCTAAGGCTTCTTCATTTGCTTTAAAATATAGATTTTACACGCGCAAAACAATTAAACCTACTTTTTTTATGTTTTATACTCTGATAAAACATGGTTTTTTTTGACCAATCAGAGTGCGCACATGGTCCAATCTATATTTTAATATGAAATGAACCTGAAGGTGATTCACT
Organism: Platygyra sinensis; assembly: GCA_019787425.1. Classification (NCBI taxonomy): domain Eukaryota; kingdom Metazoa; phylum Cnidaria; class Anthozoa; order Scleractinia; family Merulinidae; genus Platygyra; species Platygyra sinensis. The sequence goes on along the minus strand of JAHPZR010047201.1, from coordinate 13,880 downwards.
TGTCTTTCCATAATTTATTTTTGACGCTTGTTAAATTGTACATTGAGTGATGTTAACATGTATCTTTGTTCTTGTCAATAGCATATATGTGTCATCAATGACAATGGAAAAAAGAAATATTCCATCCCACAGTAAAGACACGAAATCACAGCTGATATCCAGAGTCCACGCTTACTACCTGACCTAGAACTCCTATGTAAATGACCTTTCCATTCTTGGCTCTAACCAATGAAGTTTTCACATGTGATTAGTCAGGTAAAAAGAATTGAGTACCTGATCATCTCAGGCATATATGTTGACCAAACACCAAATTCTCCAAAGCAATATAATAGAAAATGTATGAAAAGAGTAGGGAGAATACCGGTGCTGACAATGTTTCGTGCATACCAGATTTAGAGATTACTTAAGGGACAGAATTAATTTCTTTATTTTACTATTTACATGTACAAATGAGAAATTATTTGGTAATAAAACAGACGAAGAAGAGCTTGCTGAGTTGGTTGTGTGGTTTCTGTGTTTGGTCCAATGTAGGTCTTGCAGGGTTTGCAGACCATGTGAACCACAACCATCCCCTCTACCACCTCCCTCCAGCAAATGTTCTTATAAAGAACTGCAATTGCAGTGGCTCAATAGGATCAATTAACAAATAAAGAATATAGAAAATCCTGCGCAGCTTAGTTGGTCATTGTAAATTGAAAATTGTAATACTGACGCTGTACAGTCTTAACGTAGCGACGTTTTGGCAATGCTGCCTTCTTCAGGGTACAAGATTAATATCTTCGGTGCGTTAAGACTCTTTATTATATGGCTAGCTCCGTGAGCGGGCAAGATGAACCAAATCGCGCGCTGTGATTGACTACCCGAGCGGGCAAGATGGAGCCATCTTGCCCGCTCGGGACTACCCGCTGCATCCCGAAAGCAAAATTTCACCAAAAGCCATATAATAAATCCTTTATTGACCAAGTTTGTTCGGTCAAGATGGCTGGATATTGGCCTCGTTCTTTTTTTTTGCGAGTTTATGGACCTCGACTTCGTCTCGGTCCCTGAACACGCAAAAAAAGAACTTGGCCAATATCCAGCCATCTTGACCTCACACTTGGTCAATAACCCATACATACACCATCAGTATTACAATTTTCAGTTTAACAAAATTAATAAAGAAGCCTAAGCCATGTATTACACTGTAATAAAACGCTACAGGGATTTGTGTTCTCAAATGTCCGGAGTGTCTTATCACAGTGTAATACACAGCTTACGCTTCCTCGTTTGCTTTATGATATGGATTTTACATGCGCAAAACAATGAAACACGCTTTTTCTGTTTTATACTCTGAGAAAACATGGGTTTTTTGACCAATCGGAGCATGTGTAGGGTCCTAACTATATTATGATCAACAATAAAGTGTCCATTTGCTTGCACGAAACATGAAAAATCATGTTTTCCATTTTATTACATCTTTCTTTACACTTTGTGCAACATGTAACAATTTATTTCTTTTGTCTGTATGATATAACTTATTGCTGTTTCATTTCAATATATTTTACTAAGGAATATGCTTAAGATATATTTACAATCATTTTGTAAATGAAATAAAGGCTTCAAAAATATTTACAAGATATGTACAAAGCAGTTACAGTGCTTTCACAAATATTTACAACGTTGTGGAACTTGTAAGCAGCTCACTTGAACAGAAAAACCTGAAAAGGGTAAAGTAAATGAATATGAATCTTTTTATTGCACAGAAACTCTAAAGAAGCTGTGCAAAATGGTCTCGACAAACAAGAAACGAATACAAAAACATAGGCACGCAAAGCGTACAAGAGTTATTTTTTTGTGATAGGAGCATTCGTAGAACTGTTTACAGTAATGATTTAGTTAAGTTTTTTTGGTTGCGATGTACAGCAACAAAGAAACTGGGAATTTATGATGAACATACCATGTTACATCGGTAATGGTAAGATAGCTAAATAGTAAGCCATCAAATGTTTGAGTGAACAACGTACAATACTCTCCAAATTAATGTAGATACCATCTTATTTTCTAACAGGCAATTTGATTCGTTCTTTGATACCCACACCGTGATTGGTGTGACACGCGCACATGCATAACTCCCTCACTCATCGATCACATAGCCCTTCCAACCCCCAAGAGGAATTTTTGCTCAAAATACTCAAGTTAACAGACCTTATCGCATTTTATATAAAGAGTCGTAAGTTTACCCTTTTTACACAACACCTCTTCATCGAAAATAGAAAGAAAGAGAAAAAACCGTTCTGACACGTTGAAAGTTTAATTTAATTTACTCCGATATGAAAAACAAAAGTGTCAAGTTACCATTTTAACTGAAAATAGAAAACATCTTGTGCGAACGATTTGCTCTCAAATGAAAACAAAAGTGTCAAATTACCATTTGTAACTAAAAGTAGCAAGCATCTCGTGGGAACGATTTGCTCCCATATGAAAAACAAAAGTGTCAAGTTACCATTTGTAACTAAAAATAGCAAGCATCTCGTGGGAACAAGTGGTGACGATGTATCAGCTCTAATTGAATTTACTCCCTTGTGAAAAACAAAAGTGTCAAATTACCCTTAGCTTTGTAACTAAAAAATAAAAATATCTCTCTATATTTGCATGCAACAAAATAATCGTTTCCTGTACCTATTGTAAACGTTCGAACTCTCTCAAAATTAAATCAAAATAGTCCCGTCTCCTCTAAAACATTTCCTAAGAACTAGAAGCAACGATGCATGACGTCTAATTGAATTTACTCCTTGTGAAAAACAAAAATATCAAGTTACCTTTGTAACTAAAAATAAAAAAAAATATCTCACTCATTTGCATACAACTAGCTCAAGCACTGTTTCAGACCTCAAGGCTCATGAAATCCTCAGCCTAACCCACAGAAAATGCCGAAGTAAACCCAATATATGAATACTTTCTCCTCTTTTATAGAAGAATGAATATGGCAGTTCTGAACTGTATCGGGATCAAATCTTCTCATATATCATTTACCTTTAAAACAAGAAATTTGATTGGCTGTTTATAGTAGATACGATCTGATTGGTGTGACATACATACATCTCTCACTCACTGACTCACTCACTGATCCGTTGACCCGTCCATAACATACTCGACGCGCCGACTAAGAGGTATTTTTTTACAAAAAAATAACTCAAAAATGGAAAAACTTAGGACTCGGAAACAGAAACAACTTGTGCAATACCATGTTTCCGGATTGACTGAGAAATTCAATCAGTCAATCAATCAATCAATCAATCAATCAATCAATCAATCAATCAATCAATCAATCAATCAATCAATCAATCAATCAACTTTATTTAAGTGTCTAAAAACTTCTAGTCAGCCCGACCAGGGAAAACCAGTGGAACATCTTAAAGAGTTGCAGCGTTGAGGTTGTTGGTAGAAGTTTCAAATTTGTGAAAAAGTGGTTAACTGTTTATTTGTTGGAGTGTGAATTGGATGTAAAATGTGAAAGCTGACGATTATTTCATGGATATACAAATAAAGCAGACTACTTACTAGAATCCAAACCATTTTCCAAATGTTCTGCTCAAGAATCCTTGCTCTTCTGAGAAAAAAAAAAAACAAGACGTGAAACATTCAGTGCTCATTGTACGGACATTTGTGGAACAAAAATACTTTACATCAGCAACTGCAAAACGGTGATTTTAGACTAACGCGCAAGTCCTCGTTTGACACTTCGTGAGTGTCGCACGCGACAAGTCGAACAGCGCAAAATGTGCGAAATGGTTTCTTTTTTTTTTGTAGTTTAATATTAATGTTTGGAAAACAGAACTAAAGTGCCTTGCTTTCTTAAACATGGGAGAGTGGCAACTTTTGCTCATAGAACTATTAAATGTACGCCACATCAGACTGGAATTTTCTCGTGTGGTCATGTATAGATTATCGCTAACATACCGACTTCAAAGGCGAGGTTGTCCTTGGCTCTGTCAGTCTGAGGCAACCAATCGTCATCTTTCTTAGTTTGAGCCACCTGTGCTGCAGATGGAAGTACCAGTAATGGACGAGGCTGGACCGGGGTACTTCCGTCTAAACGAAGCACAAACGAAAAACAGGCCTGGTTATTGTAACCCATCTATCATGGTCAGTGATTGAGCAAAGATCGCCAAAGGTTAGGTTATTTTACGGGGACTGAGTAACAGAATCCATACTAGCAGGCTCCATAGAAGCAAGCGACATTTCGTAGACAATCTTCCGGAGCCGAGATATCTTTTGTGAGTTGTTTCTCAGCACGAACTTCATGAGCCCCACTCTCGGACTTTAGGCGATTTACTAAGGCGACTTTGGGCAAAATTGGCAGAGAAAACATTCCGACTTTGGGTGGCCCCAGAGTAAGCCTTCCATGTATGAACATGCACTTATAAGTAATTAAAAGCATGTTTCACTACACTTACCTCTAGCAGACATAGAGAACGGATTAACAGTTTTGCCAACGCTACTGAATTCTTCAGCTCTGTCAGTTTCATGTCTTTTTCTCAGTGTAGGAAGGCCACGCACGACTGGCGCCGCTGCAATGTTGGTCATAGAGACGAACGGCTTGCGGCTACCCTGGCCTACAAAACACAAATTACAAAAACTAAAGTTGTCAAACTGGACTTTCGCATAATAGTTATATCACTATACAACAGCCAAATGAACGAGCTGATAGGGGCAATGTCAAACTTCTATCAAAACTTGGGGTTTTGGTTCCTTTGCATAGCTATGCCTCTTTTGTGGGACAACTTCCTAGCGCAAACTTTACCAGTACATTGTTTACTATATCCATACCTCTCAGAGCAGCTTTTGAGAACGGATTGACTTTCTTCACAGAGGATCCACCAGCCTTCAGTTTCTTAGTTTCAGTTTCTCTTGGGACTGGAATGTCCCCCTGCTCAGCACAAGCTTTAGCGTCCTTGGTCACGGCAGCGACGGACAATGGCAGCTGGTTCTTTAAATAACTATCGCCTAGAAATACCGTCAGAACAGATATCATTTAATTGTTGGCATGCGGGGAAACATTGGGGAGTTCTTCCAGCTCAACATAAGAAGAAAAATAAATTACAATACGTTAAACTTTCCTCAGTACAGAAGAACAACGCACTATTGTCCATTGGATCATTCATTTTTTGGCATTCACGTATCATACCTTTATTGTCGATGCACACGTTTCCCAGGCCGTCAGGTTCTTCTTCAACTTTCCTGTTTGCCGAGAAGTGGTCGAATGGAGACGACTTTTCTTCAAAGTAATCATCAGCTAATTAAGAAACAGAAAGGAGGAGAATAAGACTTCGAAAGTCTTCCACGAGAAGTCATTTTTTCACAATGCCTGAGGTATTTTTGTTGGTTTTCTAATATAAACCCTTAAATGGCCTCAACAACAACAACTGCACGTGCATCCTTTTGTTGATTTTCCAAGCTTCTCTATTAATCCCCGCTAATCAAAGGCAGTCGTAAGCAGAACTTTTCCACATCCGGGTGCTCATTTTTCGCGGTAAGTAATACGAGATAGGTCACGAGATACAATTATTACGCAAGCCGAGAGAAGGTGCGTGTATGTCATTATCGAACCTTAGTAAATTCTCAGCTCCGACTATTGCATTTCTAGCTTTTTGATTGGCTAAAAAACTCCGACTATGAGCCAATAGTCCGAGTTTTACGTCATATGGAAAATAGTGCGCCAAGTTTAAAATTTTTCGCTTTGTAAAATTGTGGAAATAAAAATCGGCGGCAAAACCCGGTTTGAGAATTTACTAAAACAATTATTCCATTCGCCCTTGTTGGATATGAAGTGATTATAACCAACTCGCGCTACGCGCTCGTTGGTTATTCTATCACTTCATATCCAACGCGGGCTCATGGAATAATTGTTATATAGACCGGCTATGCATGTATGAATAACAGTTATAAATCACTCATACCGTTAAACGTTTTCACGGCATCTTTGGGAAGTTCTGAAACATCTGCAGTTTCCATACTTGTTGTCTTGTGCAAAGAGCTGCATGCATGTTCGAGATTCTCTTTTTTCTCTGTCGATAAACAAATAAAGATGATGGCCTATTTATCAACTTTCCTACCGCGAAATTTGGAATAACAGGATTACAGAGATTGTAATAATGATTGTTACCATGCCTTCAACCGACGAACATAATCTATACCTTTAGAATTCTCCAGAAGTGCCTCCTTTTTCTTTTCTTCAGCGTCCAGGGTTTGCAACGTAGCGTTACTGAAACTCATTTGGCCTTGCAACTCAACAATTTGCTGCGGTATGTTTGCCTGCTCCGGAGCGACCTGCCCACTTTTCTGCGGGTTGACGTCGGTCGTATCGTCTCGCCTCTCTTGATGTTTCAGTGAGGAGTCAGTGATCGTCATCAGGTTTTTCTCTAGCTCTGAAATGTTTTCACACGAACTTATTGTAAGTTCAATGACAAAATTGGATTGTCTTTTCTAGTTTCCAATTTTTCGATTTTCAATTCTGCGGTTACTATAGCGTTGTTTCAGACCGTGAATTATGATTTGCCTGTTTTGTTTTGTTTCGTCACTTCCAGTGTCAGAAAAAAGTTCGTGTTTCTTTTAAACATGCGTTTGCCATTTAAAAACAGCAGTTACAATAACATGGTGTTTTCCATGCGATCAAGGATATCGAATTTTCACAAAAAAAAAAAATCTTACCCTTAGTGGTATCAAGCGTTGTAGTTAGACTCTCTTCCTCCTTCATTTCCGTCTCCAACTCGACATTCCTGGCATTAGGATGGTAGCTTTGCTTTGATTGTTCGGTGGTAAGCAACTTGTCGATGGCTACCCTCTCCGCTGTGAGCTGAGTATTGACTGCATCGTCCAGCTTCTCTTGTAGTTCTGCTAACTGATCTTTCAAGGAGTTAATCTTGTCGAGTTCTTTCTCTCGCTCTGAAATGATCACACGAGCTATAAATTTGAGATAGAAATACACAGTTTTAAACTGATTTGCAAAACATGTCAGTTTCGAAGGACCAACATCATTCTTCAGTTGCAAATACAAATGAACCACTGGTCGGTCTGATATAACCTGAAAGCAAACTTACATAGAACATTTGATTTCTAAAGATATTAACAACATGGATATCAAGCAGCAGAACTTAAATTTCAATGGTTAGAAAACAAAGTTTACTGTAAAAAGATGGTCCTTTATTATCGTTCCGTTTTCCATAATTTTTCACAATTCTGTAGGTTAAAATCTACACACTTTTTCCCCCGTTTCGTACTGTTGACAATGGGTTTTTTGAAATTATTTGCGGTTTGTTTTAAGGTCGGCACACACGAGGCGACTAGTCCCTGCAGCTAGTCCACTGAAGAGTTTACACGAGGGGACTGGTCGCAGAGACTTGTCCACGAACAGTTCACACGAAGTCGCAGGGACTTAGGACTAGTCACAGGGACCAGATATTGTAGTCCCTGCCACTAGATTTTGTGGCAAAGTTGGCTAGTTCACACGACGGGACTTGTCACCGCGACTTGTTGTAGGGACTACTAGAGTCCCAGGGACTAGTCCCCTAGTGTGTGCAGACCTTTATACCGGTTGGAAATTCACGAAATTGCATTATTAAAAACGTTAATTACCTTTGCAGTTCTCATGCCCGGTAGTTATCTCTTCTTTCTTTTTGACTTCCCTCTCCAATTCCGTATTCCTGGCAGTCAATTCAACAATTTGCTGTGATTTTTCCCCAAGCACCTTCTCGATCTTCGCTAACTCCGCTGTTTGTGTGTTGATCACGTTTTCCAGCTTCTCCTGTAATTCTTTATGTTGCTGCTTTAGCGAAGAGTTCGTCACTTCCAAGCTGATTTCACGTTCTAAAATGAATCCAAAAATTTTGTGAATGAAATACCGCCTTAATTTATTTTTCTTATTATCTGTCTTGTTCAAACCACTTCCTATTACGCATTGTGAATGTCTTTTTTCGGGTAAAGATTTCGGTGAGTGGCCCGCTTCTTAATTTGTCTTTTAGCTTAAAGCTGGGTCAGTTTTTAAGTCTATATATAAACTTCAATGCAATAAGCTATTCCTGAACACAACTTTATATAAATAGCCAACACCGCGTTCAACGTAAAATAACTAACATTAAAAATTTTTGACAGACCACTGAAAGGTAGCACTTCACAACATAGAGTGTTCTGACGCTGCTGTCGGTCCACGTATATTACCAAATGAAATTACATGGTCTAATTCTGCCGCAAAAAAATCAAATCAGTTGTCAATGCCGGCTACTACCTTTGCAAGATTTAAACTCTTGTTCCTTTTTCAGGATGTCATCTGACAGTTTCTTTAATATTCTGTCAGTATCCATCAAGGTTGATTCCAACTCAGTGATGTAAACAAGCTGTTTTTGTTTTTCCTCATTGCTTTCATTCAGTTGCCATTGCAACTCTTCCTCTCGACTTTGAAGCGAGCAGTTTAGCTTTATCAGCTCGGAATTCTCTGCTACAGAAAAACAAAATTAAGAAAAGAAATTAGAAAAGTACTTGAATGTAAGCCCCGATCTCACGGGCTCACTTTAAATTGGAAACTCTGAATCAGATTTGTAAGTGCTTTATTGAATGCTAAAATTACCTTTGAGGTTCTTTAGCTCTTGAGAGAGATTTCTCGTCTCCACAGACGCTTTGTCCAATCTCTTCTGAGCATCTGCAGCTAACATTCTGAATAGCTGTTTTTGTTTCATGTTTATTTCTTCCCTTCTCATCAAAATGTTCTTTAGTTCCGAAACTTGACTGCAAAGGGATTCGTCTGGTTGGCGACATTTTGCAAATTGATCTGCAAAGAAATATAAAATTAAAAGAATGCAATACTTCCAGTGAGTAGGTAAGCCAATCAGTCAGTGATTAACGTAAATAAGTCCTGGAATTTTTCGGGGATAGATCGCAGTCGTTTTTCGGCGAGGGAGAGGGTTGGTTTACGTTCATAGCGAGAAAGCGTGTCTTGTATCATAATTGAAACCGGCTGATCCGATACGCAGATTACCTTTCATCGAGTTAAGCTCCTCGGTAAGTTCTTTTATCTCAAATTCCTTTTCAAGGCAGTTTACTCTGGTCGTCAAAATATCCTTCTTTGCATTCTTGATCTCTTGCTCTTTCTCTTGCATTTTCTTTGCGAAATCACTCTCTTTCTTCTGTTCACCTTCTCGCAACTGCGACACTTTCTCTTCAAGGCAAACAATTTCTTGGCTTTTCGCTGAATGGAGATGGGAACAAACGAAAATTACCAGAGGGGTATTGAATAACATGAATATAAATAAAGACTAGCACTTGATTTACTAGGAATGATTTAGATTTAACAAATTGACGTCAGTTTTTTATGCGTCTGTTTTGTTATTAATCATGAATTTCGTCATCACATTGTCAAAGTAGCTGTGGATCCACGAGGCGATAGCCGAGTGGATCCTCAGAGTACTTTGACAATGTTACGAAGAAATTCATTATCAATAACAGGACAGACGCATTAAAAACTAGCCTCCCACGCAGACGTTCTTAGGCTTGTCACGCGTTCCTCCCCACGAACGTTCGTGGGGAGGAACGCGTGGCAAGCCTAAGAACGTCTGCGTGGGAGGCTAATTAACATCAATTTGATTTTTACGATAACAAGGAAATTGTCGAATTGACGGCTTTCGCTCGCTGACGCGTCGCATGAATTTTAAATTCCACAAAAACGGCCAACATCTATAAATTCCAACTCGACCAGAATAGAGGACTTGTATGAAAAATAGCTAAGACTGATGTGGCTTCTTCTCTTCTCTAAATATTATAAATTTTATTGTCCGATTCTAAAAAAAAAATGTAAAGATCATACCATCACATTGCTCCTTGAGCACGGCAATCTTCTCTTCCAGTTCTCGTTCTCGCTTACCCTAGGAAAAAAAAAAACGAGTTTGAATTTATCGAGCTTTATTACATAACGATACAAAATATGTCAAAAAAGTGGGCGCAAAATATAGAATAATATAAATACAATAAATAAATAAAAAAGAATGACCTCTTTCTATAAGCGCAATTGGCGCCAAAACGTTACTGGGAAGATTTTAACCTTTTTTGTCAAAAGGAATGTAGTTTTAACGTCATAATCGAGAAGAGCTCGGGCGCGCTTTACCTTTCCTGCTTTAGGCGATTAAATTATTTTTCCGTTCAAGAAAACATGAACAAGAGGCGACGATTTACACTTTGAATTCATGCCCTATACATTTGAGAACATGCCCTTTACATTAGTCAACTCTCAGTCAGTTAAAGGAGTTGAAAAGGGAAACGAAAACAGGAGAAGAAAACTGGAGACAAAACTCAAACAGAGCGACAAATTTTGTTCGTTTTATATCAAGCATTTTGAGGGACAACATCTAGGTTCTCGGAAAAAAATAATATTTCCCTCCGCAGAAAGAGGCAAAATCTGAGAAATTAAAAAGGAATGAGTCTACAAAAAGGAAACGCCTACCTTTTTGGGCGGTCTCCGCGCCCCATGTGAAATCTCAAGAGGCTCGTAGTTGTTCGTGGGAAGGTCTGTAATCCACACATTGGCTTTAGAAAGCACATCCAGTGAGCTGGATGGTCTTACGCTCTCATCGTCACCTGTAATATGTTTGTATAAGTAGTTAAAAACTCCACTTGAAGTACTTGATAGCCACGAAGTATCCATGTTTCCACTGTGCTACAGCAAGCGCTCAACACGAAATCGGAAATGTTTCCATTCTGATCGGTTGTTATGGCTACGCGCATGGTAACGGATTGTGTCGTCACTGTTTGAAACGTCACGAAGAAGAGAAGCGAGAAACCTGGGTGCGTAGGATGTTTTACGCGCGAGAAGGCAAAGTCTAAAAAGCTTTTAAAAATGTGTTTGACCTTGCGCATTATTAGATGAGATTAAAACTTAATTGCCAGGTGTCATTTTCGTGAACAAAGATTGATCGGGTAGAACCATAGCTGTTAGCTCTAGTTGCTAGCGGCGGCGACTGGAAAAAGTGTTGCTTGACTCTCTCAAATATTTTTTTTTTTTACGGTGTAAAAAAAAAAGACATACAATCTGCAAAATTCCTTTTGAAAGCAGAAGAATAAAAGGAGTACCTCCAGTGTTTCTTTCTCTGAAATTTCCTCCGACAGGGGCCACAATCCTGCCTCCTAACATAGTTTACTACAGCCACGGGCTTCGGTTGTGAACAAGGATTTCAAAAAGTAACGATTTCGGGTCTTTCGCGTCGCTGATTCGCGCAAAGCGCTCGCGCAAACATACGCGAATGATGAAAAATTTGAAACTTCTTGAAGCAAAAAGTGTCCAATCTACGACTGATTCAGAATGAACAAGATCCTCCAGTGCTTTGGATTTTCTGTTCCCCAGCCGTACCTAGGCTGTACAAATCCTTATTAAAAACTCTTCAAGTTGTTTGAAGCATCCTTAGCTAAAGATTTTACATATTCGCCGATCTAAAATCGTTCGATTCCGAGGTGGAAGTTCTCAGTATTGTAATGTACTAGGTCTACAATTGTTTCAGTGGCATGCCTGTAAACTAGCTAAGCTTATTGCTTGTATCGGCTAAGTGCATGGCCATTAGAATAGGCCGGCCACGTTCGATATATCAATATTCTAACGCGGTTAACGCGCATTCTGGACAAACTTCTATATTGGGTGTTGTTTTAATTGGTTTTAATTGTCCCTTCTGGGAATTACGAGAGAAAAGAAACTGTTTTAAGCCTAATATCTTTGGAAAATCTGCAATGTACCTTATATGAGCGTTATATGAAGCACGTACCCCAGAATTTTGAAAAGACCTGGGAGCTAATTTCAATATGGCGCAGGTTAATGCAGCAAATAGAGTATTAGGTCGCTATGTTCGACCATTACAGCGACTCACTTTTAACTACTGTAAAACTGGAGGGAGCAGTAGAGGCGTTAGGTAATTATTGAAGCGAACGCTTGATCGCAAAGTAGCGAGCTTTCTCTGATACTCACGCGCACGTGGTTTGATTTCAGGGAGTACATTGACAAGAACATTGTGGATTTTGCAAGAAACAATCCTGGAATTGCTATTTACGTAAGAGAACAAAACGGAAAGCATCCCACGATTATTGCAAATTTTAGTAAGTTATTTATTTATTTATTTCGATTGAGCAGTTGACTGAGTTCTGTCCTGGTGTACCGGTTCACAAAGGAATAACCACTGTTCATTCTTTGTTTAAGGACGGTGCCTACTAAATACAAAGGTTTTTGCGCCAGGTTAGGACCACGCGGAAAAAGTAGATATTTGCAAGGGCTATTGGAATTCAAAAAGAAAAATAGGGGTACCCACGCATGTTTTCGAGATAATTAGCCTTGATTCTCAACAAAAATGCTGACATCAGCATTTTTCTTGAAAAAGAGGGACAGGATATTTCCTCACAGATTTCCTTAGAATTCGCCTTTACATACAGAAAGGCAAACACATTTTAAAAGATCTTTAAACTACATGGCAAATGGTAACATTAAAATTATATTTGGTACATTTTTAGTAACAAAATCGTTACAAAAGCGCTTTTAGCGTCTCTGACGGCCTTCCTCTGGTTCAGCTAAAATACAGTCTAAATACCTTTTGCTCACAACCAGAAACTAATCACATGTTGAATAGGCTTTCCACTTCCATTTGGCAACATAAAATGTAGGGGTAACCACGCGTTTTTTAAGGTTATTGATCTCTGTTGAAAACTTTTACGGTACTCGTTACATTTTTTCCTGTCACCTCCCCAGTAAGTAAGATGTTTGCGTGTCTGCGCGCGCACTACGCCATCTGCAGGTACATGTTTGCAGTTGGATTTCAGTGTAATTTTCGAAAGATAACAGCTAGATTTTCAGCTGGAAGACATAAACAGTTAGTGGTTAGTGATATGCTGCTCTTCTGGTGTTCCTGGGTTCATTAAAATTGATTTGGTCACAGTAGGAAAATTTTGCTTTAATTTTAGTCGTGTACTTGGTGGCGTAGTTGATTGCGTCAATGTCAACCTCAGCGCGCGCGCGCTTAAACCATGGCTTGCGTGATGTGCAGAACGTGTGCGCACGAACAAAAGTAGGCACCGTCCTTAAGTGTCATTGGTTAGTTGTGTATTGTTTTGTCCTTTGTATCGGCTCTTGTGAACCGATACACGAGGGCAGAACCAGCTGACTGTCAGCTACAAATAAGGTCGAATTAAATATTTGCATTCATTTATTCACTTTGCCTTGAGAATGGTTTCACAATGATGCCGAAATTTTTGCTATTTCTGGTCATTCCTCACACTTGCACTGCGCATCCTTTCTGCGCATAATTTATGGCGTCATTTAGCGTGCCCTCGTGCACGCGCACATTGAAAACATGGCGGATTTGCCTTGATATTGAGCTCTGTCAGTTGGGAAATGGCTATAGCCCACCAACGAGCACGGGCACCCTTACTTTTTTTCAGTCAGTGTAATCAACTTATCATAAACTTTGCTTGAGGAAAGACTAATCTGATTTCTATTGCTGAAACGAAAATAGCAGGTAAACTGTGGTCTTTTCTATTTTGCCGTATGGTAACCATGTCAAGAAATTTGGTTGAAATTTTAATCAAGAATTCAGCTTTCTGTCCAAATCAAACTTAAAAAGTTCATTTGTGTCCGACACAATGTATTGACTCCAGTTTAATTCATGTTCTCATGAGTCTCGGTCACAAAAATTTACAATTATTACTGGGAATGTGTTATTCTAATAAGCATTAAATAATGCCAAAATGGGTCATTTTCAATGCCTCAGTGCTCCTTAATGAACGTGGGCACCCCCCTTTTTTATTTCAAGTTCTCATATGATAAATATTCAGTGGGCAAAGTTTGAACGAAAATCTATTGTCAGTTCTATTTCAGGGGAATT
>JAHPZR010047200.1:22500-25373 GCA_019787425.1 Platygyra sinensis | reverse complement strand
AAAAACACTGGAGCCTGCAGGCCTTAACAGGAGAGATGAAATGTAATTTAAATATATTAATTTAGCAGCCTTTTAATTTTCTTTTGTTTTTTTTTACCTTGTTATCATGTATTATTATTTTTTATGCATTTCCTTTTTTTATTAATGTTACTCATCACAAAGCCTTTTTATGTCATTTTCGGTGAATATAAAGATCTTGTAAGAAGCATTTATCCGTTCAATAAACCTGAAGAAGGCTGGTGTTGGCCAGCCGAAATATTGTAACAACGCCTATGTTCACGTTGTCTTGACCAACCTTTACAGTAAATTTTCTATTTTTAAAGTTTTTTGGTCTGGTGACGATCTATTTTGATCCAACGTAGAGCAAATTTTGATCGTACACGGTTTTTTGCAGTGGTTTAATCCTTAAAAAGTAATAAAATTATGTTGTATCGCATGGCAACAAAAATCTCAAGAAATAAGAATTTGCCATCAGCAGGTTATACGTGGTATCCAGTTATTCTGTGAGGAGGATGCAAACTCGCATACAGGCACCTTGGCAGGTCTATTCTATAGTATAGAATAGAATAAAATAGAATGGAATGGAATCCCCATCACAGTAAATGCCCCCCCCCCCCCCCTTACCTGGGAGTCTCGCAAACGATGAAAATAAAGTTTCCATTCCATTCCATTCCTTTCTATTCCTTTCCACTCCATTCCATTCCCATCCATTTCGTTCCATTCCATTCTATTTTATTCTATTCTATAGTATATACTATTCTATTCTATTCTTTTCTATTCCATTCTATAATCTAAATATAACTTGAGAGGAATCGCCGTGGTTATAATTAAGGGGGTCGGGATAAGTAAGGTAATCGTATTACTGCGATTGTCATTAAGAAGGCAGTACGGCACAAGTGATATTTAAAAATTCACTGAAAATTGCATAAGCCTTTACGCGAGCTCAATTTAAAAGAATTTTTAAATACCACGAGTAATATAAATCCTTAATTTCTCGAGTTTTCCTGCGATTAGTTATTTATTAAATGACTAGGAAGATCATGAAAGCAGGCGCGTACTTTAATTTGCACTGCAATGCAAATTAAAAATTAACAATAAATTGGCCTGCTCTTAGCCAATCACAAGGAAGTATTATTCTCATATAATGAACTCTCTAACACATAATCTTCTCTTAGCTGAGTTAAATACCTGTACCGAGCCTTCATGCAATCGACGCTAATAACGGTTGCCCGCAATTTTAACGATATAGCTTGTTTTTATCATTACATTTTCTAGTTAATATTTTACTGCTTTTCCCAAATTTTCCGCTAATAAACTTACAACCTCGTTCCTAGGGTCTCTCATCTTACCGCCCCCTGGAGCGAACCAGAAGGCGGTAAGATGAGAGACCCTGGGAACGAGGTTGATAAATTTACGCAAACCTGTCGATTCTCTGGCTAGACAATCAGCTGTAAAATAAGGTAAACATAAGTAAGTAATATAACACTCCATTTACAACTAGTGTAAAGTAATCGTCTTTTACTACAAGGGTCACGATGCCAAAGGTAACCGCAAAGCAATATCTCAATCCGCTTGATTTTAGGCTTCCCTTAACTATGGGTTTTCACGTCTTCCGACGAAAATCCTACTTGCTCGATAGGCTAACTATGAGAGTAATCATCAGTGAACACAGACACAAGGAGAAAAACAGCAAAACAAACTTTTTAAAGACATTTTGGTTCAAGATAAAATACGTACCTCTAACAGTCAGTTGATAGTCAAAGCTTGTGACACCAGCCATGTTTCCCGCCTTGCAGGTATAAATACCAGCTTCCTCTGCAGTGGCACGGCGACGGAGTAAATACGTTGGCCCGTTGGTGTTGTTTTGAAGCACTAGGCCATTCCAAATCCAAGCTACCCATGGAATAGGATAACCTCTCCCTTCACAGAACATGACAAAAGGCATGTTCTCAATCACCACATACTCCTTAGGATTTTCTGATGTAATGACGGGTTCTAACAATCAAATAAAGGAAAAAAAGACCAATTTTGATATCTTAAAATTCAGCCTAAAACAATAAACATCAGCACGAGGCTCTTGGGAATAAGCCTCACAAACTCTGTTGTTATTCCCCAGAGCCTCGTACCGAGGTCTATTGTTTCAGACCGATGAGCTTTTGGTTTTGGTTTACTTTTTATCGTTTGTATACGGGAAGAGAAACCCACCCATAGCCAAGCAAAAAGGTCTCTGATGAGTTCCTCTGCTGAGATGAAACGATCTTCGTAAGACTAGTCACAAACAGTGTATTATTTGTCAACTTTACAGTATCTACTTGTGAAGCTTTAATCTCCGACGCAAAAGCTCTCTAGGTCAAGATCACATACCCCTTTCCCCTTAAGGTCCACACTCGCCACTCCTCAACTCCATGGGTAATCAATTCAAAAAGCAAGCCTTCCAAAAGTATGCCAAGAGCCTTTCATTGAATTCTTACAGCATTCAGTTATGGTGCCTAATCGATCACATGAGGAACCGATGAATCGATCGGTCCGGCAATCTATCGATCGATCTACGGATCAATAAATTACTCCTCTGTCAATCATTCAATTCCTCGATCAAGTCATCAATCAACCGACATATGTCAGAGGAGGAACTGAGCAGTGAAACAGAATGAATTATTATCAGAAGCAGCTTCTCTTTTAAAACCTAGATTGTCACTTCGTTAGTCATATGAATTCGAGCTATTTCCAGTAGTTACAATTAGCTATAGACCTATGTAAAAACAAAATCAACCAACCGCATCAGAGGCGTTTAAAAGATATTCAAAACATGTTACGTGCCGTCAGCGTTCTTTCACGAATGGTGTTCTCTGATTGGCTACAGAGCTCATTATCTG
>JAHPZR010047200.1:0-15000 GCA_019787425.1 Platygyra sinensis | reverse complement strand
TTAATTCATTATCGATAATGTTGAGCTCAACCAACGTTCGCTAGAGTTATTTTGAATTGACTGTGGCTACCACGTCACAAAAGCCCCGAGTCAATTAAAGTGATTTTGTCGGCCGTTGGAAGCCGACAACATTGCTCCTTTTTTTTATCTTCCCATTTTTGTTCCTCGCAATAATGAGGGGGCGATAACGGCCTTCCTGAAGCGATGCACATTTAGTTTAAGCTGTTTTAAATCCTTTTACTTCTTAGCGTTCGGAAAGTGGCCACGTTGAAATCAGGGATGTTTCTGCTTTTGACATTAGGGAACTACAAACCCTAACTTCGGTTTTTAACCGTGCTCTACAAATATAGTAAGCCGGTACGTGTAATTTTTTAATTGAAGCGTATTTTTTTGTGTTTTGTTTCAGTTTTCTATATGCCTTTAAAGAACGGCTTAATGGATATGAGATGATTAAGATGATTCAGTTAAGTTGTTTTGTTTTGTATGCCCCAATGGGCAGTTTACTCTCCAGCATGGCGGTTTGTGTGCCATGTGCATGATAGTAAGCTACAGAGGGCCCATTGTAACTTTATGTCAAACTCTGTAAAAGGTGACATGTTTGTCTGCATGCATGGTTTCCGCTGTATCGGTTTAACTCGTTAAAAAACTAATTTTGCCTGGCTTCGCTGCAGGCTGGTGTCGCTATCCTTATGCAATATTTCTAAAGCTTTTTCTCAGCCTTCCGGTACGAATTCCCCAAACAAACATTTCCATTGGTTGAGGTTATCACGTGAAGCGAGTAGCGACGTACACGTGCATGTACAATTTACTCAGTACACGTACGTGGGTGTGTGATTACAAGAGCAGCTTACTTAGTCTCGACAGTGATCAGCAGTAACGGGTCAGTCAACTCAAATGTGTATGTTGATCCTTTTGCTTTTAAAAGCTGTACAACTTACCGGTAAGTAAGTCGCTGATGCGATTTCTGCATTTCTGTATTTGAGGTTACCATGGCGAGAGGAATAACGTGCCATCAGCTTACGAACGAAGCGGAAAACAAAACCAATCTCTCGCAACAGAAACGGTAGAATATATTCCTTTTTGAATACTAGAATATTCAACGAGAGAAATTTGGGCAAAGGGTATTTAAAACGTTTCCATTTGTTTCGAGATATTACAATGCCACTAAAATAGAGAATAGCAACACCAGTGAGACTCGACAATCAAACGTAGCTAGTCTTCATGTTTTTAACAGCCATTACTTTGTCGTGTTACATTGTCATCAAGATGTTACTTTTGTTATTTTTGTGAGCATTTGGAGTTTTTTTTATTCTCAATTGACACTGTTTCAGCAGAGCATAGAGATTCCATTCGTGTCTTATACTAAAGCGTGCTCTATTGTCAATAGACTGTGAGAAGTCTGTTTTCCTCGTAAACTGTGGGAAACGGCCGTCGATGAAGCCATGCAGGAACTCAGAACATTCCGGAACATCCCGGGCCATGGAATAAAATGATTATCATAATTATGAGAAAAATACGTAAAATTAAATTTTAAAACGAAATAAAGTTAGACAAAAATAAACTGGTATCAGCTCGGAATATGAAAAGATATTTTGGAGGATAGCGGAGTCGAGAGGGGAGGGACAGGGAGCGTGGGGTATTCCTTCAACTGACCATGCACAATAAGTGTAGGCTCTTCTTTCCTGCCGATCGCGTCACGTGACCTTACAGCACTCTGTTTGTGCTTTTCAGCACAAACATTGTTGATCCCCGATTTCTTCAACATCGTATCTGAAGTGTTCATAAGAGTGTTTGAGTGTGTCACTTGCTTTATTGTTGTTTTGCATAATCAGTTGCTTGTTAAAGTGTCTAAGAAAGTAAAAAACGCGTTGCTTCTTATTTGAAAGGCCTTTTAAAGTATTCTTGGTTTTCACGTGACGTAAGAAAAAACTGAAATTAAAAATTTTAAGTTTTTCCTTTTATCAGGTAAAAGCCATATTTAAGGATATATCTGTTGGCCTGTTTTCAGCTCGGTAGACTGCTTTGTTTTAAAAATAAAACAGTTTTTTCACAACGCGTGACATCGGCATTGTTTCTGGGTAACATGTTACGTGCACGAAAATATTGATTCACCTTATGTTTTCGAGTTCTGAGTAACCAATATGTTGAAAAAAGGGCCTATGCCAATGTTTTCAAGTTTAACAGAATAAACGTTTTGAAAGAGCCAAAGTAAACTCCAGATGTTTTTCCGGCCGCCATGTTGGAGTCCCTCAGACGGGCTCCAACATGGCGTCTCCACACTAAACACTATAATTTTCAGTGATACCTTTTGCCGAATAACTCGAGTTCTGAATATCGCACATCCCCGAAACTTTGGTAAGTTGTTTACTTATTGCTCTTCTAACATAATTCAATTTCTTGACTCAATTCATTGAATGGTAAGCGATTTTATTTTTCACTTGCGTGATAATGAGGCTTACTTGCGTGACGTGAAAACCACCAATAGAAGAATGCCATTTTTTTTTTTACAATATCTTTTTTCGTTTTAGACAGATTTACGTTTTTGTGAGTTAAGTGATGACGTCATAGGTGGTTTCAATAAAACAGTACAACACTCAATCAAGAATATCTCTAGAAATATTAAAGCGGTGTTCTTCAAACTTGGCATCAGGACTGCACATCACAAAAAAAGCAAAATCACACTTGCCGTGCCGTTACCATGACAACGGTTATGCCGCTGGTCCTATTTTAATTAAAACTAAAATTCCCAGATTTTATCCTGAACGAGGATCATCCACTCACACACTCTAATAGGGAAAGTTAAGACAATATGGGAACTATTTGTGTGCCGAGCTAGACCCTCTGTCCCACTTTAAAAGATTGCAAATGGGGATATTTGTTTTTTACAAAAAGAGACTGGAGCAGAGAGTGTTGCCATGGCAACAACATAGTAGGTGTCATTTTGTTTCTTTTGTGATGTACGTTTCTGGTGCCAAGTTTGAAGATCACTGCTCCAATAATAGCAACGCGCACAGATGACGTCACGAAAATTTACCCCCTGGTGTGACTCAGACAAACAAACCATTCCATGGGCTACTTCTTTGAGAGCGACGTATGGAACAACAGCGCTCATGAACTCTTCAGCGCGATACTCTGCGATTAATTTCACAATTCGATGGCCTCTCTAGCTCAAAATGTTGGAGAAAACCCACGACATGTACCATGGAATAAGAAAAATACGGAGCTTGAAGGAGGGCGGCAAAATATGATGGGCTTCTCATGTATGAAGGCTGATTACGAACACACTCCTTACCTTCATGGCAGAGAAAAATATTACCATTGTGCCCGACATTCAGGTGTATCACCAACAAGAAAGTCAGCAAGCCAGCTAGAGAAATATGTGATACAGAAATAACCGTAGATCCTATCGGATGAGTTGCATTGCCGTGATGAAACTGGCCCGCTCCATCTTCGCAAATAAAAAAAAACAGTTTTAGCACGCGCTATTTAGTACACGTACCGTGCCAAACATAGCTATGATGTCTGCTCACGGTCACAGATTTGTTTATGTGGTTGGATAAATGGCTCTATTAAAATCATGGCGCTCCAAATTGCCACACAATACACCAAATTCTGCTCTGAATTTGGAATTGTCTCAGAGATAATAATTATGTACATGTCCTCCGGTTCTGTCGTATTCGTTTGAGCGGACGGCTCGGGTGGTTGAGTTTGGGAATTTCTGGCAATAAGTCAACAGATAAGTCTTCTCTTCAAGACCAGGAGAAACAACAGATAAGTTTCTTCGTAATACGTTTAACTGTGAAGTATTTTCACGTTGATCGGCTATTCGCAACCGCCACGCTAAAACTACTCGACTTCCGATTCCTGCAGGTTTTGGGATCCCGTCTGCCTGTCACTGCGGCTTTCTAAGACCCTCGTTCAATTTGTGACATTTATCCTCTTTTCTGGACATCTCGGAATCTATTTTACATTACCCATAGCAGCAGTGTTCGCTTTTTAACATTATTTAAGCTATCCAAAAACCTCGACCACCAATCTTTCCTTTTTTGCCTGATTTTCTGGTCGAGAAGTCAACGCGCTCATACAAAACCTTCTATCGGACTGTAATTCTTGTCTGAGTCATGTGGGGGGTCTCTGGTGATGTAATCTATTTTTAGAAACTGTGCGCGTCGCTATTCTGGAGATATTCTTTATTGAGTGTTGTGCTGTTTTAGTGGAACCACCTCTGACGTGATCACTTTCCTCATTTGCATAATGCAAAAACGTAAATATCTCTAAAAAGCAAAAAGATATTCCCGAAAAGAAAACGCCATTCTTCTTTACCTTGAAAAGCCTTTCAAATAAGCAGCTATTATTTTTTTACTTCATAGGCACTTTAAGTCGGTCAGGTTGCAACTATCATCTCGCGCTCTCCGCTAGGAACGCCTGGCGCTATGACTCACCAAGTGCAGACTCAGCCTTTCCGAGAACCAGAGTAACAAGCAAGTTATTATAATAAACTAGAAGCAATCAAAGATTACAGCGGTGCGTTCACAAGCGTTCTTTAAATGTGTGGTCTACTTATAGTGGCGTTCAAACGGCTCAATAGAAAACTAAGCTTGATCGAATGTCAGATAACGATCTGCACGTGAAGTTAAGTTGAACTAGCGATGAATAGATTTTAGCCTGCGGCAAAAATTAATTAACTTATAATTCAGGAAAGGCAATTGAACTGTCACCTTGCAAGCAGAGCCTTTTGTTACGGTACATATGGTCACACTTAGAATTCAATTTCGGATTAACAACACTTGTAACAAATATTTCTTGAGACAACAAAGTTTTGAACAGCGAACAAGCAAGACAGCGCGCCGCCAAAGGTTTTAAAACTTGTGTTTGTATATGCTTACACTGTCATCAGAGCTTGAGCAGTCCGAAATAGTTTGGAAAAGACACTCAATGCCAAAGAGTTTCTACTTCTCTCATGGAGAAACTATTTCTTCATGCGAAATCGCATATGCGCATATCTTTGAATTGACGTAATGAACTGAATAATGAAATCACACTCGTATACCCATATTTTTCGGTCTGTTAAAGAATTCGAGCGCCACTTCCTTGGTTTCCTATGAACAACAAAATTAGAAATAAGGGACAGTCACGTGACCAAAAGGAATAGATTACTTTTAAGTTGCGAGCCTTCATGCTTCACTCACTGCAGTCATTTTTTTTCTTTCTAGTTTTGATATGTTTTTTTTTTCGAGATGACACCAGTTTAGTTTTGTCTAATTTTATTTTTAAAATTTTGATTTTACGTATTTTTCCCATAAATATGATAACTGTTCCATGTTCCGGGATGTTCCGGAATGTTCCATGTTCCTTGTTTTATCGACGGCCGTGGAAAACAAGCATGGGAACGTGACTGTGACCATGACGGCGCTGGCGTTGTTTTGCATTCTTTCTCACGGATTTTGGAGAAAAAGAGAGACTGCAGAATACCGTGCCACTCCCTGAACACTTCATTTACATGTGTCGGTGTGCTTTAAAGAACAAGGTATATAACAATAGTTGTTATTTTTATTCAGTGAGATGCAAATAAGTGGCTCATTTTGGGCTCATTTTCTCTTGCATGGTGTTTACGTACGGTTTTGCATAATTTGTTTTTCAATCAGGCGAATAAAAACATAGGAACAATATAGAGATAAAGCTGTTGACTACCGGTCTGGATCACATGACTTAATGTCAAGACTATGACTTGTGCAAAATACTGAAAATAACACATTTCTGGCTTGTTGTGAAGTGATTGAAACTGATAATTGAATCTCGGTTGCTGGTGAAACACTTCAAAGGGCTCATGTGCGGTATAAAACGGTCACCAGTTATGTTATATAAAGAATAAAACAAAGAAACACAATAGTCCCATCTGAAACAATAAAACTTGAGACAACAGAACGATACAATGCACACTTTAATATTGACCATACATTAACGGTGATGGACAAAACACTGACCCCCAGTCCATGGACTACCCCAATGGACTCCCCAAGGCAAATGGGCTAACCTTAGAAATAATGTTCTAATTGAGTACTATTTTAACCTGTAAGCTGCTATACCTTCCTTTTTAACTTGTAAGTTGTAGGTGTGGAGCGTTCTGAAGTCGACACAATAAACTGTTCACTCATGCGAAAACCTTTCATCGAGTACAAGTTCACGGTTGACCGCGACCGGATCAGGTCACGATTAATTTATGACAATAAGGTATTTTGTATCTGTTTTCAATTGATGTTCACAGGAATGCTCCTCCCTTAAAGTGACGAAACTGCTTGCTTGATGTTTTTAAAAATCGTTTTACGTTAACTTACCGTTCGAACGACTACTGTTTGTGACATTCTGAAAGCTCATCCGCAGTCACGCTGTTACTCCACGCTGATTGGGTAATGCAAAAGAATGCATCCAATCAGGGTGGAGCAAACAGCGTGACTCCTTGGCACACGAAATCTCGGCCGCGGATGCTGGTCGCTTCGAAAGCTGCATTTCTCGAAAATCATTTGGCGGTTAGCACTTAGATTTTAAATGGATCTTCGATTGAATGCCACGAGAGGAAGCATCAACTTTTCAGTTTATCTTGTGTTCGAATTGGAAGCCAGGCGATTCAAATTTCTGGGTGAAAATCTGCTTGGAGCCTTCGATCCATTTTCCAAGTTGAGTGGCTCATAACCACTTTGATTTTGTTCTGGTACCACGGAGCACAAAGTAGACATTCTCCTAAAAAAAATGTAACGCAATTTGTTTATCCACGGAACACCAAGGAGTTCACTAAAACTCGTTCAGAAATGTCCGTGCATTCCAGGACCTAATTGGAATTTGGAAATGTTGGTTTTTGAGGAGAGGGGAAAACCGGAGTACCCGGAGAAAAATCTCTCGGATCAGAGTAGAGAACCAACAACAAACTCAACACACATATCACGCCGTGTCCGAGAATCGACCCCGGTTACATTCGTAGAATGCGAGCGCTCTCACCACTGCACCATTCCTGCTCCCCACTGACTGTACAATTATGGCTAAGTTAGGTGTATTGTTTACAATGTTCCGGGCTCAGGATAGCCTAACTCCTATAACTCATTACTCTGATGTCAGTGATGAAATGGTGTTTTTATTACTCTGCAATGAACATACCAATTACTAAGTAAGTAAGTAGTAAAAGGTTTATTGCACAACACTTCCACATAGTGGCTCTTCGTTTGTGAAAAAAACTAATTATCTAAATTAAAAATTTATGATCTACAAAATTTGTTTATCCACAATTAAAGCTAGACCCAGCTCTTTACAGTTGCAAGTAACTGTAAGGGTTCAAATTGTACCTCCCCTATTGCTATTCCTAAATCAAAGTTTAGACTAGGCTCCTCAATCACGTTTCATTGGTTTTCAAGTTTCTTTCTTGGTTTTCTCAAATTTGTATAATCCTGATACTGATTGGCACCGTCAAGAATCAAATGATGAAACTTGGTAAAATGAGTTTACGCTTTTTGCACTATTTTTGTGTCCAGCAGTTGTTTATTTCAAGTGCTATTATTCAAAATGGAGATACAGCGGAAACCATGCAGACAAACATGTCGCCTTTAACAGATCTCGACATAAAGTTACAATTGGTCTTTTGCAGTTTACGATCACATGGCACAAAAAACGCCATGCTGGATAGCAACCGCCTACTGGGACATCCAAAACAAAAAATATTAAGTCAAGTGTCTTTGTTTTGGATGTCCCATTGGGCAGTTTGCTCTCCAGTATGACGGTTTTCGCACCATGTGATCGTAAACTGCAAAGAGCGTATTGTAACTTTATGTCGAGATCTGTTAAAGGTGACATGTTTGTCTGCATGGCTTCCGCAGTATCGGTTTGCTTTACCCGCGATTTAGCTCATTAAAAAAACTAATTTTGCCTGGCTTCGCCGGAGACTGGTGTCGCTATCCTTATGTAATACTTCTAAAGTTTTTCTTAGCCTTCCGGTACGATTTCCCTAAACGAGCATTTTCATTGGTCGAGGTTATCACGTGCGTGAAGCGAGTAGCGACATACACGTGCATGTACAATTACTCAGTACACGGACGTGGGTGTGCGATTACAAGAGTAACTCAGTCTCTTAAAAATATTTTTGATGCTGGACAGTGATGCAGTAATGGGTCAGTTAACTCAAATGTGTACGTTGATCGTTATGCTTTTACAAGCTCTACAAGTTACCGGTAAGTCGCTGATGTGATTTCCGTATTTCTGTATTTTGGGATTACCATGGCGAGAGGAATAGTGTGCATCAGCTTGCGAACGAAACGAAAAAAATCACTCTCTGGCAACAGAAACGGTAGAATACGTTTCTTTTCGAATACTCGAATACTCAACAAGAGAAAATTGGGCAAAGGGTACGTAAAACGTTTCCATTTGTTTCGAGATATTACAACGCCACTAAAAATAGATAATCAGTGCCAGAGAGACTCGACAATCAAACGTAGTGCGAGTCGTGATCATTATTTTGTCGAGTTACAGTGTCACCAAGACAAAAACCGTATTTTTGTTATGTTTAGAAGCATTTGGGTTTTTTTTTCATTCTCAATTGACGCTGTTTCAGCAGCGCAGAGAAATTTCATTCATGTCTCTACTAAAGCATGCTCAATCGTCAGTGGTGTGGTGTCAAGATTGCATGGAACTAAACAAGCAATCTGGACCTTTAGGCTTATTTCCTCTCGGTGTTTAGAGTTTTAATTTGCATAATTTGTTATCCAATCAGGCGAATAAAAATATAGGAACAATATCAAGATGAAGCTAGTGAATACTAGACTGGATCAGCCGATCTTATGCTAGGACTATAACTTGAGCAAAATACTTAAAATAATAATTTCTGGTTTGTTATAAAGTGATTGAAATTGACTCTCACTTCAATGGGTTCATGTGCGGTATAAAATGGTCACCAGTTACGTCATAAAGGATAAAACAAAGAAAAACAATGATCCCACCTGGGACAATAGAACTCTTATAAGTGCATTACAATTCAGGGAGTAATCGAGCTCGTAATCTCAAATCAGCCTCGCGCTTCGCGCTCGTCCGATTTTGAAATCTCACGCGATTATTCCCTGAATTGTACTCCACTTCCACTCGTTCCAATTACTATTACTAATGTTTAATTAACCTTCAGGAACGAGTTATTAGGATAATTTCGAGAAGACCTTTGATGCTCATGCCAATCCTATCTTTATGTGTTAAAAAATTGGTGATATTCAGTTGAAAACTTTATCAAGCTTCAAATAGGTAAAGTTATGTACCTTCGCAAAATCGTCTTCATCCTGCAAGTTTCAATGACATGTTCCCTACTTAACTGTAAACTGCATAAAGACAATATAAGAACTGAGAGTTTCTTCCGTTTGCCCCACTGTAGGACAAATGGAAGATAATTCTCACGGCGTTTTCAAGGCCGCGCCAAGTTATATAAATCTCTCAGCACTGAAATTCGAAATGCCTGTAATAGTTCTGTGTTCACTTCAAAATTTAAGTCATCTTTTTGTTTAAGTATATTTTACTTCCTCTCTGAGTTTGCTTGTGTCTACATTATTTGGTTTCCTTTGCTTTTGCCCATTTGCGCATTTAGCTCGACCTAACTTCTTTTTTTTATCCTACATTCTGATTATTTTGTGCTAATGACAGTATTTGTATTCTTTTGTTAATTAAATCTTAGGCATCTTTCAGGTAATCCTTTACAGTATTAGCTTCCCTTCGCTTCCTTGCCTTATACATTGATAATTTATGAAATATTTTATAAATGGAAAAAAAAAACAAGCAAAAAAAGACGAAATTTACAACGTAGCTACACCTGCTTACGTACTATCGATTGCAAATTTTTAGGAGCCTGAATTTACTTACTACACCTGAAGCGACAAACGTTAATAAGAGGCTTTGCCGCATGATTACAACTTATTAATCAACTTCAGCAGCAGAGAACCTTTTGCTTTCTTCGTAAGACTTCCACACAACTTTCTTTCATAATCCTGCTAGTTGCTTGTAAATGTTTCTTAAATTTTAATACTGTATTTTAGACTTGTATAACTATTAGAAACAGGACTCCTATGGAGACCAGTCTTAGAACTAAATGGGCTAACCTGTCTAAATAATGTTTTGATTTACTAACTTCCTTAATTATATAATAGAACCTGTCTCTACTCAAACATCAACTGTTAATTTCCTATGTCATTTAATTTGCTTACTCAGTTATATCTCGAGCGTATTTGAAGTGCATGATTCACAATAAAGCTGAAATTAAAATTCAACTTCAATTTAATTTTGTTTTCTTATACTCAGCTATAATTCCTTGCCCCCTCAATTCAGTAGTTTCAGAACTAGATTACAACTCTTAATTTAGGCGGCGGCAACAGTTTATATTGAAAAGGAAAAAGAGAAAAAAAGGAACGATAATTTAAAACAAAAAACTACAAAAGGTACAAATAAACAATAGAAAAAACAACAGGTCACCGAAGGCAAAGTGACAGTGTAATGTGCCTAAACATAAGCCACAAGAATGCTATTATTAATTATGTTAATTTAGAAAATTTCTGAATCAGCTGGGAGACTTCAATATAGTCATTTTAGCATTGTAATACATCAAGGAGTAGTTCCTTTATTTTGTTTCGGAATTTGGATTTGGTTGATGAAATTATTTCACTGAAAGTGGGATGAAATTTCAGACAGAGAAACTAACCGTCTTATAAATGATTTTTCATCTTGTCAGTTCTCGAAAATTTTACAGAGAAACACTCATTCTTGTGATGATCTGTTATTATAGTTCTGAACTGTACTTATTCTAAGGTTTATTGGGGATTTTTGTGCATGAATATCATACATCACATAGCACAAATGTTGAGGAAAAAACATGATGACACTGGAAAGCAATTGGACTTAAGATCAGTCAATCAGTCAATCAATCAATCACTCACTAACTCAATCAATCAATCAAGCATTATATCCAATGAAGTGAGAAATAAGGAAATTGCACGTTTTTTGGTGTTCTAAAAGAAAACCAAGGGCAATGACCGTTTTTTCTAAGACTAGCAATCGTTTCAACTGTGTTTGTGCGCAGCTAAGACCAGTTTTATTAGCAATATAATATCATGGATATAATGAAATAACGTATTTTCAACAGAAGATCTTAATTAGTCAGATATTCTACCAAGCTTTTGATTCAAGGAAATTTCGCCCTATCCATAACCGAGATAGAATAGATGTAAATGTTGGAGGTAAAAGCATGGTTTTAAAAAGAGAACAGATGCATCACACCCAGTAGATTTACATCCAAAAAACAAAGAAATAAACAAATCAAAAACAAAAACATTCATTTGTGATATTGAAAATACTCAGAACACTGCAAGTTGAGAAAGAGACACTCGCACATGTCATTTAGTAGTGCATCTGCATACCACGGCGACTAAACAAGGACTGTTTCAGAGTTTTAAAATACATGTATTATTTTTATTCCTTATGTGACGGTCTACTCTTCTTATTTTCTCTGTTCTATATACTCATTCTGGTGTAAGTTTTTGTAATATAGGTAACAAGTATCAGATTTCGACAGTTAACCCACTTTCATAATTTTCGTGAAAAATGAACTACTTTCTTTACTCAATGATGACTCTGGAACAGACCAAAAACTATTTTTCCTGAAATATGTTTTCTTATATCTTACTGCAATCCATCATATCCATTGCTAGATTATTTTTACAGTCAACGTATCATTTTGTTGACTATTGCAAAGCTTATGATAAGTTTTCGTCAGTTTATGAAAGAGATTTGCATTTTGCTGTGTTGTCTGCAAGTAAGTAAGAAAGTAAAAGCTTTATTAATGTGTCAATGTATTTAGTTTTCTCAACTAATCGGGGACACAAAAAATTAAAATTATGTACAATTAAAATATGTAGTATGTGTAAAATACATAATAAAACAATAAGTATATAAAAGGTAGTTTCTAAGAATTACAATAATGACCATATCAGTAAATTAAAAGATTCTGATACAGGCCTAAACCTTGACGAATTCCCAATAGCAAAACTTCTTTTATTTCAGTCAGTGACCTAATAATGAGATGTATTGTAATGAGATGTATTGGATAACTTTAAGAAAATTCGTTCACTAAAAATGGCGGTTTAAACATGCGATACATGTAAAAGAGAAAACAAACTAACAGTGAATGTTACTGTGTCTTCTTTAATAATAATGGTTTCCCATAACAGGCAAAACAGTTATTCGATCCAATCAAACCATAATAAATAACACAGGTTCACTGAGCTTTGGTCACCAATAGCTGCTACATCATTTAGCAGGTAAAATCTCGTAAAAGAAATGCACCTCAATGTGACGAACTTAATCCAAATGCAGTCAATGTGCCACTAGACTTACATGTAAACATGTCCTTTCTTAAAAATATTCAACAAACTAATCAAGTCAAACTGTAATACTCAGTGTTATGATATAACTATCTTAACGGTGATATTTCACAGACAATAATATGGAAATGTTTATCAGCTTTAAAAAGAGTTTCAGTCTCTCTGTTTTACAAGCGTTTTAGGGAAATAAACGTATCAACAAATTACAGAGCCAGAAAATGCATACTTGAGCAGGATAAACACGCGGTCTAACTCATAATAACGAACATTTATTGCTGCTCAGTTAATGAATAGTTGGTACACATCTGACGCCTTGCCAGGTAGCTCAGTATTTTTTAATGTTTGAACTAGCTTAGTCTGTAAACGGTTAACCTATCATTTTTTAAATTTTATTTTATTACATTTATTACTGCATTTATTACATTTTCACTCTTCAGTATCTTGATATTTCTTAAACAACAACAGGAATATGAGGTTGAAGAGCAGGCTCCTTAACCGAAATATAAAGCCTGCCGTGGATGATAATTCCGGCGCCATTAACAAGAGAATGAGGGGCATATAGAGACGGTTTGAGCGATATAGGGCTCAGGACGCCATGTTATACACTTATAACAACAACACTTGTTCGATGAAAATGTGCATTAGAAATGACAACTAAAACCTCTTTTACCTCAGAAAATCCGGACTAAAACGAGAGAATAACGGTACTGTGTTAATGAGACAACAAAGCTACAATGATGAAGTAAACTTTCAGTTTACTAAAACCTTCGAAACACTTTTCTTGTTCGCCATGATTGCTTTAATGTACAATTTTCATTGGTCCTAAATATCACATGACGCCAAACCAACCACCGAGGCACTACTTATAGTTATAGTTCGCCACTAAATTTTCTCCGATTCTTGTCGGTTTAAATTGATCACCTGAAGCGCGAACAAATGCTGCACCCCAACTAACTGAACGCCTGGTTGAGTATATTTTTTAATTATTCATCGCATTTGTAAATATTTGCTAATTATACAGTTGATATGCCGAAATAACCTCTCGTTTGCACCGTTTGAACCACAATGGATAGTTTGGTTTTTCAAACCAAGTTTGTTTCACATTTTTGCAGCGGAAAAGGCGCTGTATGCATGGATATTGTGCTCTATGGAAGAGTACGTTTTTGGAGCAGAGCGGCACCGTTTGACTGGCTTGGCCAACTCGTCATGCATGTCGAGATTTGTGAAAGGTGACATGTTTGTCTGCATGATTTTCGCTGTATCGGTTTGCTTTACCCGCGATTAAGCTCATTAATAAACCAATTTTTGCCTGATGTCACTATCCGTATGTAATACTTCCAAAGTTTTTCTTAGCCTTCCGGTACGATGTCCCCAAACGAGCGTTTTCATTGGTTGAGATTATCACGTGAGCTGAGTAGCGACATTCACGTGTCTGTACAATTACTCAGTAAAAGGACGTGTTTTGTGCGATTACAAGAGCGACTCGCTCTAGCTGTTAAAAATATTATTGACGCTCGACAGTGATGCAGTAATGGCTCAGTCAATTAAAATATGTACGTTAATCCTTATGCTTTTACAAGCTGTACAAGTTACCGGTAAGTCGCTGATGTGATTTCTGCATTTCTGTATTTTGGGGTTACCATGGCGGAAAGGAATAACGTGCCATCAGCTTGCGAGCGAAGCGGAAAACAACAACAGTAACGGTAGAATACTCAACAAGAGAAATTTGGGCAATTCGCACTGTTTCAGCAGGGCAGAACTTTCATTCATGTCTCTAGAGAAGCGTGTTATTGTCAATGGAAATTCCACAGGAGGCAAACACGCATGAAGCCTTGGGGCTCATCTCTCTTGGTGTTTAAGGTTTTGCATAATTTGCTATCCCAGTCAGGCGAATAAAAATATACGAACAACATCGAGATGAAGCTAGTGAATACTACGCAGTCTGGATCAGATGACTTTATGTGAAAAACTATGACTTGAGCAAAATACTTAAAATAATAAATTTCTGGCTTGTTCCAGGCTATTTTTGCTGCATGACGCAATAATGTCATTATCCGCAGCAGTGCTTCGTTTTTCTTCGCCTTCCTGTAGAATGAGCACTTAGGAAAGTTAATTACAAATGAACTTAGCCATTTCAAAACTGGAGCCAAAGCTATTACGAAGGCCGTTTTTTAACGCACTATCCGGCAGTGTAACGCCATTATAAATATGATATTTCATTACACTCCAGGAACGAGTTGTTGGGTTAATTTCGACAAGAGCTTCCTATCTTTATGAGGTTAAAAATTCGTGATATATATTCATTTGAACACTATCAAACTTCAAATAGTTAAAGTTATGAACCTTTACAAAAATTTCCTTCTTTCTGCAAGTTTCAATGACATGTTTCTACTTAACTGTGAAGTACATAAATACACTACTAGAACTGAGAACTTCTTCCGTTTGCCCCACTGTAGGACAAATGCAAGATAATTCTCACTGCGTTTTCAAGGCCGCCCCAAGTTATATAAATCTCTCAGCACTGAAATTCGAAATGCCTCTAATATTTCTGTGTTCACTAAACTTAAGTCATCTTTTTGTTTAAGAATATTTATGTTTACTACCTCTCTCA
>JAHPZR010047198.1:17500-25901 GCA_019787425.1 Platygyra sinensis | reverse complement strand
TTTTTTTTTCTAATTCCTAATTTATTTTTGTTTTGTTTTTAATTTTCCTCATTTGCTGAACCGCTTTTGCGAAGACCGCGAAACAAACACTGACAAAACAAAAAGGTAAGTTCCTTACTGAAGAATACAAACATCAGGAAGAAATTACTGGTTAACTGAAGAGGTTAATTCTAATATAGATAAAGAAACCATTAAAAATAGCTATATCTGGCGACAGGAACGTCCAACCTTATTTATTCGCTATAACCTCTCCTGCGATTAGGCGTCCTTTCTTTGTTTTCGCGGCGGGATAGAACGAAAAAAAAATAAGGGACGCCTGATCGCAGGTTAGCTATTACCTAAAGAACAGCGTTGATTGAAGTATTTCTTACTCCGACAATTATCAAAAACAATTAACTTGTCTTTAAAAATTAACTCTCTGAAACGTCTCTGATTGGTTTAATATTATGATATAAACAAATTACAACCCAGTGCGAAATGCGTAAATATTTGAAACCGGGAAGTTTTAGAACAACCCAGCCCTCAGACATTAGACAAAGTGTCCGATGAATCTGCTCTGGTCACGGATTAATCGATTCCTTTGATGAACCATGATCAAGTGATTTTGGATCACTGATCCTCATCTAGATCACCTCAAAAGAAGGCACTCTTAGGGAAAGTTCATTTAATATGACGGTGGGGGGGGGGGGGATGAAGATATTGAGGGGGGGGGACTCCAAACATTTTTACACACCCGAAGGGGGGCTCTGAAAAAATTGTTGGGCTAGGAGAAGGGCTCTGAAATTTTTACTACCAAAGGGGGGAGGGGCTCCTAAGAAATTGAACCGCTAGCGAGGGGGGCTGCTAAAATTTCAAACTTCGAGTTTCAAAATCTTCATTCCCCCCTCTTGTCATATTAAATGAACTTTCCCTTAGTCAGAGGTTTCAGTCAGTTGAGGTATCTGTCAATTAGTCGGACATTGAAATAGTCTTCAACGTCAGTCTGTCAGTTAGGTAGCAATTCCTTTGTTTAAAGGTCTTGTCCCGTCAGACAAGGCCCTGTTAGGGTAAATTCCGACAGGTGACACGGCTCTGAAACGGCCACGTGAAAAAGCTGAAACGACGACGAACGACAAGCCGCTCACGCGGAATTCCGACAGTGACAGGTGAACCCCCAAACTTGTGACGTGGAAAGGTTTGAAATTTACACGGGGGAAATAAAGACCCCCCCCCCCCCCCCCCCTAACAGGGCCTCTCAAACAGGTAGGTTCACTTGCTTGGTACGTTAGCCTGTTAGCGAGAAAATGTTTCGAGCCTAAGCCAATCAGTCAGTCAAGTCAATCAGTCCCTTAATCAGTCAATCATCCGTCAATATTTAATAGCGGTTGGGTATCTACTGAAACGGAAGCTAGTACATCACCAAGTATGCACATCATATCAAACCGCACTCAAAGACGAATAGTACGGTATATGTCTCAAATATTCTATCTGATTGTAAGACTTA
Source organism: Platygyra sinensis (assembly GCA_019787425.1). Classification (NCBI taxonomy): domain Eukaryota; kingdom Metazoa; phylum Cnidaria; class Anthozoa; order Scleractinia; family Merulinidae; genus Platygyra; species Platygyra sinensis. The sequence goes on along the minus strand of JAHPZR010047198.1, from coordinate 24,418 downwards.
AATCAGCTTCTAGATCACTCTCTCCTCCTTTCTGTCTTTTCTCTTCTCTCTTCTTTCTTTCTGCTCACTTTCCGCGCCCCATTCTCGACTAGAGTGCCCGCTCATAGGCTATGTGACCATCATTAATTTCCTCTATTATATAACGCCACTCGGGACGGGAGCGAAGATAGACGGCTGTTTTCACAGGCTACTCTATTAAAAATTCATTTCCGTGCATTCTCTCAACAGATCCTTGCCAGAACGTTTTCTGCACCAAAGGGCGCATGTGCGTTGTAAACGAAGATCGTTCCACTAGGTGTGTGTGCCCAGACTCCTGCCCTGACGAGTACAAGCCTGTGTGCAGCGTGTACCTGACAGAATTCAGCAACACGTGTGAACTACACAAGTTTGCTTGTCGCATTGGTATCATGATGGGAATTGAGCGGCGAGGAAAGTGCGATGTTAAAGGTGTGTCAGCGTTTCCTCTTGCATGAGTGGAGAGAGACACTGTGAGAGAAAAGTGTCTTTTTCAAAAATGCAACGCAGCAACCTTGCACTGCAAGCAGTCTCTTTCTTTCCCTAGCGTGCGAGAGGTTAAGTTTTTAAAGCAAGATCATGCAAGAGCGGTCGAACGAGATCGATTTTTCCCTTAATTTGCATGAGTCCGCGCTCGGTGGATTTCAGAAACACAATTAAAACCGACTACTCTCATTCTACAGCGAGCTTGGTCAGAGCTCAAACTCGGGTCTTCCTTCTCCGTGTCAAAATGAATCTTTGTGTGAACCATTATCATCCATGTCAAACTCTTTTTCATTTGAAAATTGTTGCACAATGATTCGTTTTGAAACATAAGAAAATGCAACTTGGAATTGACCTAGTAGACAACCAGCCAAATCCTATGAAAATTTAACAATCATTCGTGATCAATCCAGAGTATTTTTTATGTTTCCTTCATCTGTTCCGCTACAGTGGCATCAAAAGACGTCTAATCGATTTAAATGTTTTCCAGGAAGTGGTTGGGAACCGTGCCCAGTCTCTCGTCTCCTGCAGTTCCATGATCGATATCTCGAGTATCTGATGCTGGCAAGGGAATTAGAACTGAACCCAGACTTACCACCAGGATCAAAAAGGCTCGATTCGTTGACGTATGAGGAACGACAGGCAATCATTGAGGTAAATCAGCATCACCCTATTGCCATATCTCTCTTAATTTAAAGGAGCTCTGTCAGTGTATTTTGAGTTATTTTGGCCACACACACAATTAAATTGAAGGAAACTTGAAAACAGTAGGTTACTAAGATAAAAAAGAACACCGAAGAGATAATGATAAACCATAAAGGAACAAAGATGGTTAAGAATGGAGAAGATTAACGCGGATTACAAACGACGAAGTTACAAGTTCAGGTTAAGCTTTTCAAGATGCACAAACCCTAACGTGGCCTTTTTAACGCCGTATTAACGCCAGCCGTTTTTTGGGATGTCACGCAACGCTTTCTTTTGGGGGGAACGTTGCGTGACATCCCAAAAAACGGCTGCGGAGGAGACTAATGTAGGCTGGAACTGGCCTACTTCGCTGGAGAAACATCTAAAAATAGACTGGTCTGTCAAAATGCCGTTGCATTGAATTATTATGGGAGTTGCAGCCGGGCTCCTAGTAATGGGCTCCTCATTCTCGTCGCCAGAGGTCGCGCTCCTTTTGGTCAGCACCAAGAATCGCGACCTCTGGCCAGGGCCAACACCGGAGGTCCGCGATTCACGGACTTTCCGTTACTATGCTCATGCTCAGAGCCAAGTCTGCCAAATCGGATTGGTTCTGGTCTCAATCCATTGTGTTTACAAAGCTATTCAAAACCGGAATATCGTTGGACCTGGCCAGAGGTCGCGATTCTTGGTGCTGACCAAACAAAACGCGGCCTCTGGGGACAAGAATATGGGCTCCTGACTACGAACCGTCTTTTAGATCGTATGCAGGAATAAGGACACTCGTATATCACTAACCTTGAGAAATGCATTCATGCTCAAACTCTTTTCTAGGTTAATTGCCAGTAATAATTTAGGTAAAAAGTTAATGAAAAACTCTTAAAAGTGTCGATGAACATTAAAAAATGTACAAACGTTTCGGGCAGAGCCCTTCATCTGTGTAAAGAAGCCCATTGTGGCAAGTTGGCATACGCTATACAAAAAACCTAACGGTGAACGTGCGCTTACACGTAAACGTGCGCGCGCGTGAAACACAGCTATGAAATTGGAATGCGTAAGTAAGAGCGTGCGAACGTTTGTACATTTTTTAATGTTCATTGACACTTTTAAGAGTTTTTCATTAACTTTTTACTGTTATTATAGTGTCACGCATCAGTTTTCAATTTTTCAATAATTTAGGTAACCTGCGTAACTTGGCGGTTTTAAAGCAAGTTTAGCGCGCTAAGAAAGCGGGGAAACCAGAATATAATTTAACATTTTAAGGGGGAAGGGGGTGATTTTCAAGATGGAGGACTTTAACCGAGCTCAAGCCCAAAGGACTAAAATGCACTTGAAGAAGTTAGCCTTTTGAGTTTTCTCCTACTCACGTTTTCCCCCTGCTAAAGAGAAATGGGTTCTTGCTAGATAACGCGTTATTTAAGATTTTTCTCTTCCAATTATTATCTGATCAGGACCTGCTCTTGGTGACTACAGACTCCTTAGGATACCCTGGTCTTAGGTCTTGCACCCTTGTCTATATATCTCCTCGCCTGCTATCGTCAACAATTACGATCCTTTATTCAGCATGAGATTTGTGTTTGAGTTTAATCTAGCATGTCATGTTTTATTTTACATCTTTTTTTCCCTATTTCAGTGGGAATTTTACAGCCAGGATAAAAATCACAATGACATTCTTGACGAAGACGAGATCGAGTCAATGATCGATCGAGATGAGGACTGTATGGTCGGATTCATAAAGTCGTGTGACTACGACCATCAAAAGGGAATTAGCATAAAGGAATGGAACACTTGTTTCCCGCCAGTGGCCGCTGGTGAGTACAAAAAGGGCAAAGGACGGGAAAATTTGGGGTTTTTCTGATGAGTTTTTTTCCGGTTTTCCTGTCCAGTTTCTTTTAGTCAATCATAAAACGCAGCAAACGCTAACTTGAATGGATGCATGGCTTCTCGGGTCTTAAAAAACTGCAAATATCAACACTACTAATCTCTACATGTAACATCCACAATTGGACAAAGAGCCCGCCGCGAGTCTTCTATGAGAGAATAGTTGAATGTGGCGCAGCAGAGATGACTGTCGCTCGATAATGAAGGGCGTTTAGTCTATACATTCTTAGATGAAATGCATTTATCTCATGTTTTCGAAAGTCGAAAATCAAGGCAATTTTTTTCCTTTAGAGGGCAACGTAAACGCGCTTAAGACAGTGCTCATCTAATATGACCCTATTAGATTCGTGGTTTCCCAAATAAACGCACCGAGGTTCAGTTTAGACACTCGGCGACTATTTTGAACAGCGAACATGCTAAATTGTAGGAGAGAGGCATGCAGAGAATTCATGAGAATTGCTCGAAACGAAAGCAGTTCTGCTGGACGACTTCCAACCTGAAATATCAGTCATCTTCCGCTTTCAGTCTAATCCCCGGGCGAGAAATCCTCCCCCTGGGATTAGGCGCAGGGCGGAGTATGACTGACATTTCATGCTAGATGACTTTCTAATGCCAATCTTTACATGTATTAGTGATGTGATTGAAACTTTCAATCATATCACCTAATGCATGTAAGGACCTAATTGTGAGATAGACTGCCCCAGCGTACACAAGTGATCAATCTGTACATGTATCATTCAATCTTTGTTTTTTTTTTATTTTAACAGAAGCCAGCCAGGAGTCTGTGGCATGGTAAAATCAGTACAAAAAAAGCAGAAAATATCTAAGGCTGGAGGAGAAAACAAAAACGAAAGTGAAGCAAGAGGAACTGTAATAAATTTTTTATTGTCGAAAGGGTAATTCTTGTCGGGTTTAAGTTCGTGGTCAATAAAGGATTTTAAAAACTTAAACCGTTGTGTTGTAATGTCGAAATATCTGTAATTCTTCTTTCCGATCTTGGCACGCATCCTCTAAACTCATATAATACGGCTATATTCTGGTAAATATCTTATTTATATTTTCTGACCGCGGTCAGAGATAGGAGAATCCCGACTGTGCTTTGAACCAATCAGATTGCAGGAGTACCTTGCCCTCTTGGAAAAAAAGAAAGTTCATCATTCGATGTAACAATTCTCCCATTTGTGATGAATTTTCTACCGCAATACATTAATGGTGGCCCGGATCTGTCGTATTGATCATTTTTAGGAGAACTCAAGATTCCAATCGATGATCATGAAGCCGACGAAAGGCTACATAAATCTGCGGCTAAAAGCGTTTCTGCCTCGACTACAATAGACTGTCTTAATCGTCAACCTGTCATTATTGTCCGCCAAACGATGCACAACTGTAGATTCAAACATTTATATTGAAAGGGTATGTTCAGGCAAAAAGTCTCTGCTGTATTTCACTCGTTCAGTTGATTAAAGAAAGAAATTAACACATCCTTCTATGAACTTTCCGTCCGGGCGGACAGACTTACTGACAACAGGCGATCGGACAAAACGACAGGTTACCTCTTTCTCCAGACTGCGCAGCAGACCAGCCTGCCTGTTTATTTCACGAATCAAGCTTTATTACAGAATGCATACGGTGTGCAGGTCGGTAAACCATCGAATTAATTAAAATTACGATGGCAATTCAATTTTTCATGTACCGCGTTTTGAACCTACACCCCAGACCAGGACGCACTTCATACCTAACAAAGCAAATTGACTCAAGGTCCGGGGGTACTGGGGTCAATTTTTGTTGGGTATGTGCCGCTGGCCTCGCAGAGCACCTACACCATTATAGGTCAGTCTATTCTTTGGTCAATTATAGACTCCATTTTAGTCACTTTTGGGCAAATATGTAATTTTCGCGATCCCAACTTAGCCACTTTCTAGTTATGTGTATGTACATTATATTGAATAAAGAACACTTTACTTTTCACCAGGGGCGGGGGAGAGCACTCTACGACGCCTGGCACATTTTTGTATCTGGATCATCCAACGAAAAGTGATGTCATATCCGGTTAAAAAGCGAGCTGAGCGGCAAAATCAAATTTGACTACGACATTATTGTAAACCCTGTAATTAAAATACGAATATTTCGTAATCGGCCGGATATTTCTAACGTTAAATTTGGCCATAATAAACAAAATTTTGTCTTTTTCCTCGCCATATCGTTTGTTTGAAGAACAGGGCAACTATTTATTCAAAACCACGTTGTTTTGAAGGAGTGTGTTTTCACGAAATGTCGTCGTTTCTTCGTCGCTGAATTGCGCAGGAGCCATCGTTTGCGTGGAAATAATGAATTCTAGGTAAGTTGTACTCAATTCAAATAGCCTATTCTCTCGGGTAAGCATTACACTATTAGAAAAGCGCAATGACAGTTTTCTAGACGTGGGAGAACCTATTTAACAGAAGCCCATTTTTTCAAATTTACCTTTGACAAACACTACTTGAGTATTTGAGGTGTCCGATCGTATCACTGCAAGAAGAGACCCATACATATAACGCGCTTTGCGCAACTTTCTTGCTGATCGATACTAACACGAAGTCAAGTTCTCACGTCTGATTCAGACTGGTGTAACAGATTCTGTTACGATTGGTTTTGAACCCTATTCCGAGATATGTTAACTTTTCCCTTGGGAAACCCTTTTAAGGCCTCGCTACAGAGGGGACCCGTGAACACCTTAAAAATAAACAAGAGGATGTTTAAATGGGCGAGTCAGTAATTTGATAGGAAACTCGGAGAACTTAAAACGATACATCGATTTAAAAGAGTGATCTGGAAGGTAGACCTTGCCAAACATATCTTACCTAATAATAATATTGTATTAACTGTACTCTTTGTAATTCTTAATATTGTAATTACTTTTAGGTTTGTGGGTGGGATTATAGAGATAATTATTTAGGGAAATAGGGGTACTATTAGTTTTTAACATCGTTGATAGGTGTTCATACTTAGTGGGAAAACTGCTATTTATTTTACCCGATACATTAACAAAGTTATTATCATCATCATCACTATTATCATCATCACCATTATCATTATTATTTGGGCATCTCATGTTTTTTATTGCAGTTATAATATTATCAGTTTTCTGTTTAAACAGTATTAAGTACCAGTGACACTATCAATCATTATAACCCACCCATTAATTTTTGATTGATTTTACTGGCTACTTTACGTCACGTGATCTAAATTGCCGGACAGGTATCACGCAATAACCCCCGCCCGCGTCGATATTTGTCCTCTGATTGTTTCCGTCGAGGAAAAACAGTCAGCCCAAGAATTTCAACTTTTGTTTTCTCTTATTTAATATGGAAGGAAACCAAACTGGTGTTACTGAGTCTAGCGATGATTACATTAAAAAGCTGATGGCAAGTGCTGTTCCGGAAAGTACAATAAAGTCACCAAAATACGCTGTCAATGTCTTTGAAGGTGGAGAAAGTCACGAGTAGACTTTTAATATTTAGTCCTACGTAAATTTAAACCGATTCATTTTACAAAATAAAGATTTAATACAATGTGATAACTAACTATAAAATAAACCAACCGTTCGCGTCCGACTTTAGCGTGGAGGAAGGAGAGAAAAATTCCAGTCGCACTTGAAATCATGGAGTCGGCAGAATTGTTAACCATGTTGAAAACTTTTTTACGCAGAAACCAGAAAATTCAGTGGAAGGAAAACCATACAGTCGCAGCTTGGTCTGAATGCTCCAGAAAGTTTTGCAAATTCGGCATGGTTTAACAACATTCTCTTCGGAAAGAGAGGCAGTGAAAACCAACGCGAGATGAAACCCCGGTAACCTTTAGCTCAAAACAACAACAACC
>JAHPZR010047198.1:0-7500 GCA_019787425.1 Platygyra sinensis | reverse complement strand
CAAAACTTTCTGGAGCATTCAGACCAAGCTGCGACTGTATGGTTTTCCTTCCACTGAATTTTCTGGTTTCTGCGTAAAAAAGTTTTCAACATGGTTAACAATTCTGCCGACTCCATGATTTCAAGTGCGACTGGAATTTTTCTCTCCTTCCTCCACGCTAAAGTCGGACGCGAACGGTTGGTTTATTTTATAGTTAGTTATCACATTGTATTAAATCTTTATTTTGTAAAATGAATCGGTTTAAATTTACGTAGGACTAAATATTAAAAGTCTACTCGTGACTTTCTCCACCTTCAAAGACATTGACAGCGTATTTTGGTGACTTTATTGTACTTTCCGGAACAGCACTTGCCATCAGCTTTTTAATGTAATCATCGCTAGACTCAGTAACACCAGTTTGGTTTCCTTCCATATTAAATAAGAGAAAACAAAAGTTGAAATTCTTGGGCTGACTGTTTTTCCTCGACGGAAACAATCAGAGGACAAATATCGACGCGGGCGGGGGTTATTGCGTGATACCTGTCCGGCAATTTAGATCACGTGACGTAAAGTAGCCAGTAAAATCAATCAAAAATTAATGGGTGGGTTATAATGATTGATAGTGTCACTGGTACTTAATACTGTTTAAACAGAAAACTGATAATATTATAACTGCAATAAAAAACATGAGATGCCCAAATAATAATGATAATGGTGATGATGATAATAGTGATGATGATGATAATAACTTTGTTAATGTATCGGGTAAAATAAATAGCAGTTTCCCACTAAGTATGAACACCTATCAACGATGTTAAAAACTAATAGTACCCCTATTTCCCTAAATAATTATCTCTATAATCCCACCCACAAACCTAAAAGTAATTACAATATTAAGAATTACAAAGAGTACAGTTAATACAATATTATTATTAGGTAAGATATGTTTGGCAAGGTCTACCTTCCAGATCACTCTTTTAAATCGATGTATCGTTTTAAGTTCTCCGAGTTTCCTATCAAATTACTGACTCGCCCATTTAAACATCCTCTTGTTTATTTTTAAGGTGTTCACGGGTCCCCTCTGTAGCGAGGCCTTAAAAGGGTTTCCCAAGGGAAAAGTTAACATATCTCGGAATAGGGTTCAAAACCAATCGTAACAGAATCTGTTACACCAGTCTGAATCAGACGTGAGAACTTGACTTCGTGTTAGTATCGATCAGCAAGAAAGTTGCGCAAAGCGCGTTATATGTATGGGTCTCTTCTTGCAGTGATACGATCGGACACCTCAAATACTCAAGTAGTGTTTGTCAAAGGTAAATTTGAAAAAATGGGCTTCTGTTAAATAGGTTCTCCCACGTCTAGAAAACTGTCATTGCGCTTTTCTAATAGTGTAATGCTTACCCGAGAGAATAGGCTATTTGAATTGAGTACAACTTACCTAGAATTCATTATTTCCACGCAAACGATGGCTCCTGCGCAATTCAGCGACGAAGAAACGACGACATTTCGTGAAAACACACTCCTTCAAAACAACGTGGTTTTGAATAAATAGTTGCCCTGTTCTTCAAACAAACGATATGGCGAGGAAAAAGACAAAATTTTGTTTATTATGGCCAAATTTAACGTTAGAAATATCCGGCCGATTACGAAATATTCGTATTTTAATTACAGGGTTTACAATAATGTCGTAGTCAAATTTGATTTTGCCGCTCAGCTCGCTTTTTAACCGGATATGACATCACTTTTCGTTGGATGATCCAGATACAAAAAATGTGCCAGGCGTCGTAGAGTGCTCTCCCCCGCCCCTGGTGAAAAGTAAAGTGTTCTTTATTCAATATAATGTACATACACATAACTAGAAAGTGGCTAAGTTGGGATCGCGAAAATTACATATTTGCCCAAAAGTGACTAAAATGGAGTCTATAATTGACCAAAGAATAGACTGACCTATAATGGTGTAGGTGCTCTGCGAGGCCAGCGGCACATACCCAACAAAAATTGACCCCAGTACCCCCGGACCTTGAGTCAATTTGCTTTGTTAGGTATGAAGTGCGTCCTGGTCTGGGGTGTAGGTTCAAAACGCGGTACATGAAAAATTGAATTGCCATCGTAATTTTAATTAATTCGATGGTTTACCGACCTGCACACCGTATGCATTCTGTAATAAAGCTTGATTCGTGAAATAAACAGGCAGGCTGGTCTGCTGCGCAGTCTGGAGAAAGAGGTAACCTGTCGTTTTGTCCGATCGCCTGTTGTCAGTAAGTCTGTCCGCCCGGACGGAAAGTTCATAGAAGGATGTGTTAATTTCTTTCTTTAATCAACTGAACGAGTGAAATACAGCAGAGACTTTTTGCCTGAACATACCCTTTCAATATAAATGTTTGAATCTACAGTTGTGCATCGTTTGGCGGACAATAATGACAGGTTGACGATTAAGACAGTCTATTGTAGTCGAGGCAGAAACGCTTTTAGCCGCAGATTTATGTAGCCTTTCGTCGGCTTCATGATCATCGATTGGAATCTTGAGTTCTCCTAAAAATGATCAATACGACAGATCCGGGCCACCATTAATGTATTGCGGTAGAAAATTCATCACAAATGGGAGAATTGTTACATCGAATGATGAACTTTCTTTTTTTCCAAGAGGGCAAGGTACTCCTGCAATCTGATTGGTTCAAAGCACAGTCGGGATTCTCCTATCTCTGACCGCGGTCAGAAAATATAAATAAGATATTTACCAGAATATAGCCGTATTATATGAGTTTAGAGGATGCGTGCCAAGATCGGAAAGAAGAATTACAGATATTTCGACATTACAACACAACGGTTTAAGTTTTTAAAATCCTTTATTGACCACGAACTTAAACCCGACAAGAATTACCCTTTCGACAATAAAAAATTTATTACAGTTCCTCTTGCTTCACTTTCGTTTTTGTTTTCTCCTCCAGCCTTAGATATTTTCTGCTTTTTTTGTACTGATTTTACCATGCCACAGACTCCTGGCTGGCTTCTGTTAAAATAAAAAAAAAACAAAGATTGAATGATACATGTACAGATTGATCACTTGTGTACGCTGGGGCAGTCTATCTCACAATTAGGTCCTTACATGCATTAGGTGATATGATTGAAAGTTTCAATCACATCACTAATACATGTAAAGATTGGCATTAGAAAGTCATCTAGCATGAAATGTCAGTCATACTCCGCCCTGCGCCTAATCCCAGGGGGAGGATTTCTCGCCCGGGGATTAGACTGAAAGCGGAAGATGACTGATATTTCAGGTTGGAAGTCGTCCAGCAGAACTGCTTTCGTTTCGAGCAATTCTCATGAATTCTCTGCATGCCTCTCTCCTACAATTTAGCATGTTCGCTGTTCAAAATAGTCGCCGAGTGTCTAAACTGAACCTCGGTGCGTTTATTTGGGAAACCACGAATCTAATAGGGTCATATTAGATGAGCACTGTCTTAAGCGCGTTTACGTTGCCCTCTAAAGGAAAAAAATTGCCTTGATTTTCGACTTTCGAAAACATGAGATAAATGCATTTCATCTAAGAATGTATAGACTAAACGCCCTTCATTATCGAGCGACAGTCATCTCTGCTGCGCCACATTCAACTATTCTCTCATAGAAGACTCGCGGCGGGCTCTTTGTCCAATTGTGGATGTTACATGTAGAGATTAGTAGTGTTGATATTTGCAGTTTTTTAAGACCCGAGAAGCCATGCATCCATTCAAGTTAGCGTTTGCTGCGTTTTATGATTGACTAAAAGAAACTGGACAGGAAAACCGGAAAAAAACTCATCAGAAAAACCCCAAATTTTCCCGTCCTTTGCCCTTTTTGTACTCACCAGCGGCCACTGGCGGGAAACAAGTGTTCCATTCCTTTATGCTAATTCCCTTTTGATGGTCGTAGTCACACGACTTTATGAATCCGACCATACAGTCCTCATCTCGATCGATCATTGACTCGATCTCGTCTTCGTCAAGAATGTCATTGTGATTTTTATCCTGGCTGTAAAATTCCCACTGAAATAGGGAAAAAAAGATGTAAAATAAAACATGACATGCTAGATTAAACTCAAACACAAATCTCATGCTGAATAAAGGATCGTAATTGTTGACGATAGCAGGCGAGGAGATATATAGACAAGGGTGCAAGACCTAAGACCAGGGTATCCTAAGGAGTCTGTAGTCACCAAGAGCAGGTCCTGATCAGATAATAATTGGAAGAGAAAAATCTTAAATAACGCGTTATCTAGCAAGAACCCATTTCTCTTTAGCAGGGGGAAAACGTGAGTAGGAGAAAACTCAAAAGGCTAACTTCTTCAAGTGCATTTTAGTCCTTTGGGCTTGAGCTCGGTTAAAGTCCTCCATCTTGAAAATCACCCCCTTCCCCCTTAAAATGTTAAATTATATTCTGGTTTCCCCGCTTTCTTAGCGCGCTAAACTTGCTTTAAAACCGCCAAGTTACGCAGGTTACCTAAATTATTGAAAAATTGAAAACTGATGCGTGACACTATAATAACAGTAAAAAGTTAATGAAAAACTCTTAAAAGTGTCAATGAACATTAAAAAATGTACAAACGTTCGCACGCTCTTACTTACGCATTCCAATTTCATAGCTGTGTTTCACGCGCGCGCACGTTTACGTGTAAGCGCACGTTCACCGTTAGGTTTTTTGTATAGCGTATGCCAACTTGCCACAATGGGCTTCTTTACACAGATGAAGGGCTCTGCCCGAAACGTTTGTACATTTTTTAATGTTCATCGACACTTTTAAGAGTTTTTCATTAACTTTTTACCTAAATTATTACTGGCAATTAACCTAGAAAAGAGTTTGAGCATGAATGCATTTCTCAAGGTTAGTGATATACGAGTGTCCTTATTCCTGCATACGATCTAAAAGACGGTTCGTAGTCAGGAGCCCATATTCTTGTCCCCAGAGGCCGCGTTTTGTTTGGTCAGCACCAAGAATCGCGACCTCTGGCCAGGTCCAACGATATTCCGGTTTTGAATAGCTTTGTAAACACAATGGATTGAGACCAGAACCAATCCGATTTGGCAGACTTGGCTCTGAGCATGAGCATAGTAACGGAAAGTCCGTGAATCGCGGACCTCCGGTGTTGGCCCTGGCCAGAGGTCGCGATTCTTGGTGCTGACCAAAAGGAGCGCGACCTCTGGCGACGAGAATGAGGAGCCCATTACTAGGAGCCCGGCTGCAACTCCCATAATAATTCAATGCAACGGCATTTTGACAGACCAGTCTATTTTTAGATGTTTCTCCAGCGAAGTAGGCCAGTTCCAGCCTACATTAGTCTCCTCCGCAGCCGTTTTTTGGGATGTCACGCAACGTTCCCCCCAAAAGAAAGCGTTGCGTGACATCCCAAAAAACGGCTGGCGTTAATACGGCGTTAAAAAGGCCACGTTAGGGTTTGTGCATCTTGAAAAGCTTAACCTGAACTTGTAACTTCGTCGTTTGTAATCCGCGTTAATCTTCTCCATTCTTAACCATCTTTGTTCCTTTATGGTTTATCATTATCTCTTCGGTGTTCTTTTTTATCTTAGTAACCTACTGTTTTCAAGTTTCCTTCAATTTAATTGTGTGTGTGGCCAAAATAACTCAAAATACACTGACAGAGCTCCTTTAAATTAAGAGAGATATGGCAATAGGGTGATGCTGATTTACCTCAATGATTGCCTGTCGTTCCTCATACGTCAACGAATCGAGCCTTTTTGATCCTGGTGGTAAGTCTGGGTTCAGTTCTAATTCCCTTGCCAGCATCAGATACTCGAGATATCGATCATGGAACTGCAGGAGACGAGAGACTGGGCACGGTTCCCAACCACTTCCTGGAAAACATTTAAATCGATTAGACGTCTTTTGATGCCACTGTAGCGGAACAGATGAAGGAAACATAAAAAATACTCTGGATTGATCACGAATGATTGTTAAATTTTCATAGGATTTGGCTGGTTGTCTACTAGGTCAATTCCAAGTTGCATTTTCTTATGTTTCAAAACGAATCATTGTGCAACAATTTTCAAATGAAAAAGAGTTTGACATGGATGATAATGGTTCACACAAAGATTCATTTTGACACGGAGAAGGAAGACCCGAGTTTGAGCTCTGACCAAGCTCGCTGTAGAATGAGAGTAGTCGGTTTTAATTGTGTTTCTGAAATCCACCGAGCGCGGACTCATGCAAATTAAGGGAAAAATCGATCTCGTTCGACCGCTCTTGCATGATCTTGCTTTAAAAACTTAACCTCTCGCACGCTAGGGAAAGAAAGAGACTGCTTGCAGTGCAAGGTTGCTGCGTTGCATTTTTGAAAAAGACACTTTTCTCTCACAGTGTCTCTCTCCACTCATGCAAGAGGAAACGCTGACACACCTTTAACATCGCACTTTCCTCGCCGCTCAATTCCCATCATGATACCAATGCGACAAGCAAACTTGTGTAGTTCACACGTGTTGCTGAATTCTGTCAGGTACACGCTGCACACAGGCTTGTACTCGTCAGGGCAGGAGTCTGGGCACACACACCTAGTGGAACGATCTTCGTTTACAACGCACATGCGCCCTTTGGTGCAGAAAACGTTCTGGCAAGGATCTGTTGAGAGAATGCACGGAAATGAATTTTTAATAGAGTAGCCTGTGAAAACAGCCGTCTATCTTCGCTCCCGTCCCGAGTGGCGTTATATAATAGAGGAAATTAATGATGGTCACATAGCCTATGAGCGGGCACTCTAGTCGAGAATGGGGCGCGGAAAGTGAGCAGAAAGAAAGAAGAGAGAAGAGAAAAGACAGAAAGGAGGAGAGAGTGATCTAGAAGCTGATTTAAGTCTTACAATCAGATAGAATATTTGAGACATATACCGTACTATTCGTCTTTGAGTGCGGTTTGATATGATGTGCATACTTGGTGATGTACTAGCTTCCGTTTCAGTAGATACCCAACCGCTATTAAATATTGACGGATGATTGACTGATTAAGGGACTGATTGACTTGACTGACTGATTGGCTTAGGCTCGAAACATTTTCTCGCTAACAGGCTAACGTACCAAGCAAGTGAACCTACCTGTTTGAGAGGCCCTGTTAGGGGGGGGGGGGGGGGGGTCTTTATTTCCCCCGTGTAAATTTCAAACCTTTCCACGTCACAAGTTTGGGGGTTCACCTGTCACTGTCGGAATTCCGCGTGAGCGGCTTGTCGTTCGTCGTCGTTTCAGCTTTTTCACGTGGCCGTTTCAGAGCCGTGTCACCTGTCGGAATTTACCCTAACAGGGCCTTGTCTGACGGGACAAGACCTTTAAACAAAGGAATTGCTACCTAACTGACAGACTGACGTTGAAGACTATTTCAATGTCCGACTAATTGACAGATACCTCAACTGACTGAAACCTCTGACTAAGGGAAAGTTCATTTAATATGACAAGAGGGGGGAATGAAGATTTTGAAACTCGAAGTTTGAAATTTTAGCAGCCCCCCTCGCTAGCGGTTCAATTTCTTAGGAGCCCCTCCCCC
>JAHPZR010047197.1:0-15000 GCA_019787425.1 Platygyra sinensis | reverse complement strand
AACTAATATTTAAACAGGGTAACCCCTTCAGTCACAGGACTACCAACAGGGGCCCTGGATAACATAAAATAAAAGAATATGCATAGATTATATATATTTATAAAACCAACCACTTTAACAAGCTTAAGATACAGTTAAAATTATTATTTAGAAGCTTATAGGGAATAAAGAATAGGATTCTTTTTTATGCTTATTATAAAGAGCATGAATCTCATTAACCTTCATTTCTGGACATATCAGGCCTTGTAAGCAATGGGATGTTAATATTGTAGCACATCATTTGTTTTAAACCAAAACATCACCTCATTCCACAACTTGTAATGTCCAACAACGTCTTTTAATGTTGCACATTCAAGTAGAACATCATAAGCATCACATTTTAAAATCGCTCTCGCACACGTGAAAAAGCATCCTTGGCTTTGACAAAATTGTTGTGACAGCCGATCCCTGACTGGTGTTGTTCGATTTTTGTTCCCACGATGGCGGCTAATAATAGACAACAGTTAACAGTTTGAGGTGTAACCCACACCGATATTTCAAGTCGATAAATACTGGCTTGTGAGATACTCGTGAGATACTTGCAACCCGCACCGGATTTAAAGCCAATGAATCTGGACTTACGAAAGCGTCTTAGCTTCATTTCAATCCGCACTAAACACAAGGCGAGTCTAGATATGTTGCCATGCGTGCGTAAACAACTCCTGTAACGCGGAGGAAATTCCACTAGGCAACACCTAAATGAAACAACAAGGAGCAAACATGGCAAAGTAGTGCAGTTAATTTTCGAAATGAAAGAAATAAAATCAATCATAAACAGCACGACAGATCAATTTCAAATAGGACATAACTTACCTTGAACAAGTACAAATTTGCGACGGAAAGCTCTTCAAAATTTTCCCAACACAGGGAAAACGGCTGCAATCTAATGCACAATGACAACACGCTCAGTGCTCGACACTAACGCTAGTCCACTAGCCCAGGACTAGTAAAACTTCATGGTGGGCTAGTGAAAATGTGCTCCTACTAGCCCCTAGTCTTAAGTTTTGTGCAAAAATTTATGTACTACAACTTTATAACTTAGGAAGTTTTTGTGGAACGCTTTATCGGGAGCTCGTTTCTAGTGTTTTTTAGTAATATAAACCACAGGACTTGCAATGAGTCCATACGAAAGGGGTTTGGTACGATCGCCTCGCAAAACAGACGCCATTTTGGAAAAGGCCTTAGGATCTCGCTTCCATGGCACTCTTGAGGGACCTGGGTGAGTGCCGCCTATCCGCCATCTTGGAGATTTTTCGCGCGTCAAGTTACTCCAAGAATGAAAAAGGTTTCAAGCTTTTTGACGACTTACCTTCAAGGAAAACGCCCTGCCACGGCCGAGGATCCTAAGTCAGATTTACAGTGTTCGCAAGAGGACCACGTCTTGCAGCATGAAGAAAAATAGAAGTGCGATCAACGCTCAAGAAATTTTCAACCGAGCTGGAAGAAAACATATCCATGGCTGCGATTCTTTGAAAGAAAAATGTACTGTGCAACTTGTGTGGACTCAAACAAAAGCGCTGAGAGATTAGCAAATCCGAACTCGACTTTTGTCACAGGGACAGACAATTTCCGTTTGGATTCGATAAGAAGTCATGAAAGTTCCATAGCCCACGTACAGGTAACAAAATTAAGCTTTTATGTTTCGATACAATGCTGAGAAAGCTCCACTTCCAAGAGCAGCTGCTGTATCAGAAGAAGTGCAATTGAAGATGAAAAAATTATTTGAGGTAGCCTATTTCGTTGCCAAGCTTGAACTTCCATTCACGGTATCAATGAAGTCATTGATTGCTTAAGGTATCATGGTAGGTGGATTTTTAAGAAAAATGCGAAAAATCTTTTTTTCGCTGTTCAAATTGAGAAGACTGAGAAAAATAATTTGCAGAAAGAATGGATAAAAAAGCTTTTTTACTTTTTACGATAAGGAGAAAAACTGTTTTTGAATCTCATTAAATCTCTTACGGCGCGTTGACAGCTCTAATTAAAATTCACCGCCAGTTGTCACATGTAATGTGAATTGCGGTGTGATATTTTATTTGCGCACGCGAACCGTTCTCGATCTGATTTTTTCATCGCAAGTCGAGCTTTCGTTCTTGTCAAATTTTCTTTATGTCAGGACGAAAACTCGCAAGAAAACTTCTTGTCCATTTTCGTCTCCAATGAAGTCGAAGAGGCGAAAATCTGGTGGAACCAGCAAGTTCAGCGTCGAACAAGATCTTTGGCTCCTGATCTGAGCGACTGTGGGTCGCATTGTTTTAAACTTAGAAGAATAGTTGAAGGAACTCGAGGACACAAATCCCGCCAATGAAATACAACAAGTGCTAGTCGCACGATATTGCTGTAAAACGGACGCGATTCCGAAACTTCCACAGCGAGAGATCGAGTTAAGCACAGATGTACATGTAGACGATATAGACCTTGAAATTTCCTCTTTTTGGCTTCGACGGTCGAGGCATATATGGTTTCAGAAAATTTCTGGAGAACGAAGAAATCTAAACTCGAACAACATAATACCAATGCCGCCGACGAAATAATCACGGCAGTTTAAATACAAACTTGTTTAATCCTAAGTAGTTTTTCGCTTCTCGGACGATTTCACTGCAACGTAGACGTCTGTTTATTTCAAGTTGTCATGACCCATTGTTTTGGTAAACTGACCCATGCCGACATCTGTCAGCGCGGAGGGGATTTTTAACACCTAATCATACCGATCTCGCAAAAGGTTTTTCGTCTTTTTCTCGATAAAACAAAACTGCATATAAGGATGAACATTTTTAATTCGTTTACGCGTGTCTTCCAACGGAATTGGCTGAAAATCGGCAGGTATGTTCCCTATTACCTCCTTCGAAAAAGGGTGTCGGGCTTTGTTTAATTTCGCTTCCGTTTTAGAGTTATGGTCTTTTTAGTGTAAGGAAACACCCGCGTTCAGAACATCAAACTTTAGGAGGGTTTAGGAAAAAAACCAAACTACATCTGGAAAATCGCAGACACCCTTTTTAAGGGTGATGTGTGAGAAAACATTTCCGATGTTAATCGCGCCGCTCCGATGATTCACGCGCGGAAGCGAACCAGTTTAAGCAAAGCAGTGTTTCTGGGTATTTGTTTTTATATTACTGCGACAATAACTTTTTAGAAAATTTCAAACATATGATTGTATTCTATAACTATTAAGCTTTCAGAGAATGTATAGGTTGGTGGGGTTTTCTTTTAAAGCGCCAGCGTAAGAGCGCGATTTCCAAACACTGTCAATCCACCTACCATGATACCTTAAGTCATTGAATTGATAAAATTGTTCTGGCAGGCTAGTATCTTGAACGTTCATGATTTACTGTTAATATCATTATGAGAGAATAAAATAATGACATCAGAGTGAGTGGTATTCCTTTTTATTTCAATATATTACAGTTTCTTAAAGTGTAACTGGACAAATAACAGGGTGTCTGGGGAGAGGCAGGACACCAGAAGGTTAATGGTTCCTAATTCTCTAGCCTTTTGTAGGTGTATTTTTTCTGGCCTTGTTTTAGACTAGTGGCTTGCCCTTGTGGGCTAGTGATTTACTGTGCTTACTAGCCCACTGCCTAGTATCCAAAAAAGTTAGTGTCGAGCACTGACGCTCGAAGTAATGGCCGAAGGAACACGGCAGTGGTAATTTGCCGAACGCTGAACGCTGAACGCCGAACGCAGAACGCTGAACGCAGAACGCAGAACGCCGAACGCCGAACGCCGAATTTTGGTCAGCGGTAGATCATGTGAAACATGTGCTTTCGAGTTCGGTCGCTTGTAAACATGGCAGCCAGAGAGGTCATATATATCTCGGACAAGTAAGTCCTGTACTACCTAACTGCTTCGCTTTACTGCGATGTAGTCTTTTGTGGACTATAATAACAGTTGCCATTCTTTCTTTCTTTCTTTCTTTGTTTCAGCGATGAATCGTATACAAATGATGATTGTCACTCAGTCGGATACGAAGGGTAAACTCTTCATCTTTTAAAATCAGAAAAGTCTAAAGTCTGATGAGATCTGAAAGCACTCCTTCGTTCCTTGCTTTGTTTAACAAATGTTTTTTTGGTTTGTTCTTACCGGTATTATCACAGGGAAGAAACCGACACAACAGAAGATGAAAGCGTCGTAAGTGATGACAGTGATGAAGAAACTGAAACAAAACAGGGAAATCCATATTTAAGGTCTGTCGTTGTCTCCTCCTTATGATGATAGGAACCGAATAAGGTTGTTACTTTCTGATGCTGAATGAAACTTAACTGCTCATGGGGATAACAATAACTTGGAGTCCCCCAAAACAAGATCTTGTTTTATTTAATAATTTGTAAATAATGAAAACCTCATACAACATGCAAACAAGTTGTCAATTTTAGCCCTCTGATTTTGTGTAACATCTTACTATACATACAAGCATGCTAAGATGGCATGCTGACTGCAGTGAAAAGCAATATTGATTATTTTTCCTTTCTTCAGTGACCCTACAAGGTATCTGAATGATGACAAAAGAACTCCATTCCTGTACGTGGGAAGCAACAAATCTGTAACACCTGAAGCCAAAATGCAAGTGCTGATGCTCCAAGTTGACGAAGAGAAAATATCTACAAGGAGACCTATTGTACAACAGAATGCTGGTTTTGTTGTTGATAGGTCTAAACTCAGGAAGAAAGAAGACTGGTTAGTCACGGACATTGGACCATTTAGAAACATTGGAAATTCCTTTAAAATTCTGACTGTGACAGGAGGTGAGGCAAAAGTAGTTAGAAGTGTCACTGGGCCAGAAAAGAAGTCTCCAAAGTTAAAGGCAGATGAAATTGCCTTGAAAACAATCTATTGGCGTTTTTCAAACAAAAAACACCAAGACTTCCGCCGCACCACATCAGCCATTCTGAAACCCAATGGTGAAGAATTTCTTCTGGGGCTGATTGAGTATTATTTCATGGCAGAAGAACATGCTGTCAGTCCCCCCAAACACAAGCGGTCTGGTAAAGTATTTCACGCTACTGCACCATCAGCAAAGAAGTTAATGAAAGACCTTGCTGCTGGAGTACAGGGACCCAGTTCAATTTATGCTGAAGCAACTGCTGCTGCAGGTGGTATGCAGAATTGCGAGATGGCTTCAGATCTTCCTCGTGATGTGCAGCACGTAAAAAATTGTAGAAAAACATTAAAGAAAAAGAACAAAGAAAGCGAGTTTATGAACTTACTTGATATGACACAGAGGGTTTCATACTTAAAAGGCTTCCAATGGACACCTCAACCAAGAAATTCTTGAGGAAATTATAGAGCTCTGTTGCCAACCAACAAACACAGTGCCACTTTGTATTGATACAAAATATCACATTGGAGACATGTTTGTCACTAGTACCACTCACCAGAATACTAAACTAATTGACGGAAAGACCAAAAAATTTGCAAACCTCCCAGGTCCTGCTATGTTCCATGTCAGGGAAACAAAGGAAGATTTTATGTTCTTTTCTCAAACTTTGATTCAGCAGAATGAAAAATTTTGAGCAGCTTAAATACTTAGGTTCAGTCAGGGGACAGGCTTTAAAGGGGTTTCAACAGCCATTAAAGGGTGTTACAATGGTTCCCTGTACAAAACATGTTCAAGATGATATCAAAGTCAAGTTGACAAGTTTAGGGATTACTAGTAGTGAACGACAGGAAATAATGTTTGACATATTTGGAAATGCATCTAAGTTTGAAAAGGGTTTAGTTGACAGCGAAAATGTTGCTGATTTTGATGCTAAACTGGAAATTCTTACAAAAAAATGGGATAACATGGAGGTAGCCATTGGTAAAGCACCTGAGTTTTCGAATTACTTTTCACAATTTGTTAGCAAGGACATGCGACTAGGAATGCTTCCCCCAATTAGAAGGGACATTGGGTTAGGAAATGAGTTTTTTTATAACAATGCTTCAGAATGCACGCATTTCAAGTTTAAGTGTAAAGTACGCGAGCATAATGCACAGGTGCAGCCTGGGTATGGTAACAATTTGAAGTGTTCTCGGGGCGAAGTCATAGATGTATACCAAAAACTTGTTACAGAAATCTCCCAGAATGTTCAGCTATCTGTGATTGATAAAGGGCCCTATAAACTTGCACCTGCATTTATTCACTTAACAATGACCCACAAAGCATGGTCAAAACTTAACGTAGAGGAAAGGCGGAGGCACCTGGCAAGAATTGATCCATTGTCAAAAGTACCTCATACAGTCACTTGCCTTTAAAATAAATGTGTGAGTAGGAAAAAATAAACGAAAAAACCAGCCTCTATAAGGAACACTTGTTACCATATTTTAGGACACCAAAGACTTGCACAATGAAGACTGGACAAGTTCTGAAATGACAACCAATTCCAAGGGAGCATTTGAATCATCTGGGCTCCCAGAATACCTACAAGGTTCTTGGAACAATGCCAGTCAAATTCTTGATCTTGGTGGAATTTCTGGTCATCCAAATGACCCTAGCAAATATTGTGTTATATCTCTTACACAAGGAAATGTACATACTGTCCAAGTGTTTGAAAGTGGTTGCATAAAATGTGATGACCAGTGTTATCGTTTTAATTCAGTTTCAACGTGTGCTCATTGTCTAGCAGTGAGCAAGTGGTTAGGCACTCTAGAAAATTATGTAGGTAGCTATGAACCCAATTTAGACAAAATGGCTGCATTTAACCTCCCAAAACAAGCTGGGAAAAAAACCTGGGGAAAGAAAGCGGAAAAGAAATCGTAAGCTCCCAAATGACAAAACAGGTTGGAAAGATAGGGTACCAGTAACATCATCACTAGATGATAAGCATTCAGGTTATACATTAGTTTTTGTGCGGGACACCTCGGCAACCACTTATTATGGGTGTGGTGGCAAAGTGCGTACCAAACCAAGCGATAACCCACCCCACCACCTTTTGACATTTTCCTTAATAGGTATGAATGTAGGTTATTCAAAAAAAGAGGTGACGTAAACTTTAGAATTTCCAACAACAAGGAAGCTGTATATTACCATCCTAATGCAAATTGCCTAGCCCAAAAGCATGGGGAGGGAAATGCCACAAACATAACAGTCCCTGACCACATCCGCCCACAGTTACTCCAGGGTCACATGTATATTCTTTTGAGAGAATTTGGTGTTAAACTTTAATTTATGTGGACCCTCAAAATGTTGTGTTGTCAAAGTACTCATTGTTATGATATGCCCTATGTTGTTTAGTTCGTTTATACGTTTTGAGATTCTTTATCGAAAATCGTTTACAAGAACTTGTGTAACAGTACTACTGTCTTTTAAAAATATAATACGTTAGAGTTTCAATAAAACAAACAGACACCAAATAAAGTTTGAAATTGTCGTTTGTTACAATCGCTTCCTTCAGTGCCAGTTTCTTGTCTGTAATCCAGTGTGGGTGGACCAGACTCGAACTGAGAGGAACTGAGCCACGGGTGAAATCTTAGGACTTCGATCGAAAGGTTGTCGCTACAACACCCACCACTATACACCGTGGAAAATGACCCAGTCTTTGCCACTACTGATTTGGATTCATTTCCTTGAAAACATAACGATGTGGTCGACTGAAATTACAATATTTACAAAGCTAAAATTACTAACAGAATAGCGAGAAATCGGTTTGTACGCACGAGTCACAAATAACACAACTGGGCGCTCATATTACAACGAGCAGTCTAACAAACAATCGAATAATCTAACATACGAACTAATTAATGAAATCAAACAAACTTACCAACGTTTCCGAGTAAAAGCCCTATTCGTATACCTCTTATGCTTCTTATAGGTCCTTATAGTGATCCTTGATTCTCTCGATTCTAAACTCTTATCCTCTCCACGCCCGCTACTGATCTGATCCTATAGACATATTCAGCGTCTCTTAATATTGAAGGATAATTTCATCATGTGGCATTTAGATCACGGAACGAACCTTACCAGCCGCGTCTGAGTTGCAGCGGTTACCTCCAGTGAAAGGTTATCTTAGTGTACGATACATGATTCTTCCTGAGTTCTCTTATTTATTTAGGAGACGTGCGTGAAACGCGTATGACAGCAAGTGACAGCACATGTTTCACATGATATACTGCTGACCGAAATTCGGCGTTCGGCGTTTGGCAGATTACCCCTGCCGGAAGGAACACTTCAAAGCAATCGCAAATGCTAGTACCCAGTCTACCTGCATACTCTCGGAGATCTGTCACGTGTCATCTCGTCCTCAAAGTGACACACTGACACACTGACTGACAAACAAGATTGCCCCTGACTTAAGGGTCTGCATGCAGAGCATAAGATCCCAAAAAAGTGACTCAAACTCCCAACCGGGACCGTCAAAAAAGAAAGCTAAAAAAGCTTTGTTGATTCAGATGACGCATCGGACGACTCTGATGACGATGCAGTTCACGCCATCCTTGGGGGAGACAAGCAAGATGGCGACTCGAGTGACAAGCTCCTGAAAGAGATTGAAGAGGAATACAACACGGCCGATAAAACGGGCCCAAACATAAATGAACACCTGGCAAATCTTATTAATAAGAGATTTGCTGGTAAGCTCAAAGAAGCAAAGCTTAAAGAAAAACTAGAGCTGTATGTGCGACCCGGCAACTGCGAAAAATTGAAAGTGCCTCTCGTGAACCACGAACTATGGGGCAAACTCAAACCACCGGTCAAATCACAAGACTTGGGACTCGCAAATGTCCAACAGACCGTTGTGAAAGCCACCACTGCACTTGCAGAGGCAACTGAGAAAATAAGTAAAGTTAAAGGGAAGATGGATGAAAAACCAAAAATTATTTCCTCTTTGACTGATTCGCTCGCTTTGCTGGGCCACGCAACTTACGAAATTTCATTACTGCGACGGGATATTATGAGACCCTCAACAAACAAGGAGCTTCGTGCCCTTTGCGATCAGCAAATCCTAGTAACGGATTTCCTCTTTGGAGATGATGTCCAAAGCAGTTTAAAAACAATAAAAGAGTGCAACAAAATTGCCAGCTCTGTCACTCAAGGGCATGATTACAAGCAAGGCTACTCAGGAACTGGACATCAAAGGCCCCGGAATAGCAGGCCTTTTTTAAGGCATCGCGAGAACTACAACTCGTTCAAAAAGAAACCATTGGCCTCAAACCAGAAGAGAGAGGACACCAAGTGAGTCTAACTACAACATTACAGACGGTTATTGGTGATGTAAGTAAATTTGAAACCCTATTACCAGTTATTATTACTGACTTGGAGCAAAATGTTAAATGTTCTAAAGCAGATAACCTTACCAGTTTCCTTTCTGAATGGAGAACTATTACATCTGATAGAAAAATTCTAGATATGATAATTGGCACAACCATCGACTTTAGGTACCTGCCAGTCCAACACGGGCCACCGGCCATTCGAGAGTTCCCAGATACTGAGTCCAAAATAATTGAGACTGAGATCGAAAAGCTTTTAAACAAAGGTGTGATTGTCAGAACTGACCGGGAAACTGATGATTTTATTTCCCCCATATTTCTGAGGGAAAAGAAAGATGGATCACACCGTATGATTTTAAATCTTAAAGCACTTAACAAGTGTATTGTTTATCACCACTTCAAAATGGATACTCTTACTTCAGTAATTAAACTTATACGTCCAAATTGTTTCATGGCCACTATCGACCTCAAAGATGCCTACTATTCTGTGCCAGTGTCAGAGAAACACCAAAAATATCTCAAGTTTCACTGGAAAGGAAACTTTTACAAGTTTACTTGTTTCCCTAATGGGTTATGTTTCTGCCCTAGGAAATTCACAAAGCTCATAAAGCCAGTACACTCTGTAGGAACCCAATGTTCGCTACTGAAGGCGGCAACAAGGAAAACTTGAGATGCGCTGAACTGCACACTTCTTTTATTACATGAACAACGATTCACTGAAATTAAATGTATAAATCCGCTGAATAAAGCAAAATAACAATCGAATGACAAACGAAAAGAAAGCTAAATATAAACAGATCGATACTTACAAGTTTTTCGTGCCTTGTGCCGCTAATACAAAAAGAAATCTTGTACAACGATCATAGCTATAGCGAAAGCTAAAACTTCAAAATAGACCATGTGCTCTCTTATCGTGACTGTTACCAGCGGTACGCGTCATAAATGACTCACTGAAATGTCTCAGTCATTACACGCTCCCGACCAAAGACTACCGTAGTCTTTAGGTATTTACCTAGACCTATAACAAAAACAATCTCAACAATGTCACGATTCTCAAGAAAATTTCACTTATAATCTATTAGCAGTCCAAAGTCTGATCTCATAAGCTCAGTTTTCGTCCTTTTCCATGGACTCCTCAATGAATTTCAATAACTCCTCTTCTAAAAGACAGAGTTTACGGACATCTCTCCGGAAGACACCAGTTGCGCTCCTCACCAGAACTTGTCGCACTACGCCATCAGAGTCTGGGAACGTTTCTTGAACCAAAGCTTTAGGCCACTGACCCCGGGGGATGTTTGTATCATGATGACCAAATCCCCGACTTTGAAATTTTGTCTCTGTTTTAGCCATTTCTGGCGCCCTTGCAACATGGGAAGGTATTCTTTAACCCAGCGCGCCCAGAACTCGTTCGCCAAAATATGCACACGTTTCCATCTAAAGTGCCCAAAACGCTCTTGTGATATCTTTCAGTGGATTGATGAAGTGCCTGATGGTTTAGTTCAAGAAATACTCTTGCCAGAACTTGAGTGATGTCAAAAATAAGTCCTCAATAAACATATATGGTTGCTATTAAAACGTGTCTCTCTTTTCATCCTGTAATAATTATTATCTTGCCACGTGTATCCGTCGCTTGATTACCAGTTCCTCGCGTCCAGTTACCAGTCCCTCGTGTTACTCTGATTAGTACAAAGACACCACTCAAATGTAATCATTAGTTTGTATGACCTCTAAGCCCCTCGTGTCACTCTGATTGGTACAAAGAAACCACTCAAACGTATCTATTGGTTTGTATGACCTCTATGACCTCTGAACCGTGACTTCAAAGTCCCTCGTGTCTCTCTGATTGGTAAAAAGAAACCAACCACGATTCGTTTGAGTTATGAATAAAGCGACATTCAACTCACTTGCACGTCACTTCAAGTTTCTACAAGAGAGCAAGTCTTTACTTTCTACAATCAAGATGTCTAACACAAGTCGCGTCCAAAGTGTCAAGTAAGATCCTTTTCACGTTTTATATTTATTTCATCTCGACGCTTTATAATTTTCATTCCAACTTCTTGTTTTTAGCGTTTCGTAATTTCAATCCAACTTTTTGTTTTTAGACCAGTAAAGGTAATCGCGTGCACTATACCGCACAAACAAGAAGCAAACGATGATCTGCTCCTAATGTTTATAACAGAGAATATGCCGGATGCAAAAATCGACCAGGAGATGTCAAAGCTTTGGTACTTCGGTCATGTCATTTCCTCGTCTTCAGGATTTCATGCAGAGTACGGTTCAGATGATCTGTCATTAATGCTGGACATATACAGACTCCTTTTTCTAGGAGACACTCGCGAAGAAGCCACCAGAATGATTATACGATTGACCAAGCAACATCTCTATGTTAAAGAGTTAGAAGAACTTTAATTTTTTTAATTAATCATGTTTTTTTTCCTTTCGTCTTAGGTTGACTTTTCATTTACTAATTGTAAATTCTGTTAGAAATGCAAACTCGGAAAAAATCCGAGTCCCTGATAGGATTTGAACCCACGAGCTTTCTTTTGTTTGAAAAAAATTAATTAAGTTTTCATTGTATCTTTGTCACGCTTCTGTAGTTTTTATATTAAATAATTAACAGTTCATGTATCTTGTCCTGCTTTTCTTAGTTGTTAACACGGTCCAAGGTTGTCTTGAAGATGACAAATGATTCTTGCTCCCGGATTTCTTTTGGGTTACTTTTCTAACTCTTCCATCCCTCTCGCATCGCTTCGGCTAAGTTCTCCAAATTAGCCAAGGACGCTAGCTTTTCATTAGGTAAATTAAGCATATTCAGGGAAATTGATTTTCGGTAAGCATTGATCTGATTGCTTAAATAAATTACTCCATTCCGGATAATGCTATCGACTGTTGTTTTGATAAGCATGTTCATCAACATGCTTTCTTTTTTCACAATTCTCAAGTTCTTCCATAATCTCCTTGATTTCTTTATTTTCAAAAGCAGTCATTTTTTTTTTACTAGTGCAGAAATTGTACACACTTAGTCTTCAAATCATTTTTTCAAATCAAATGCAGTCCATTATATACATTTTTAACCTTTACTATCATTGATTATCGCTATCCAAACACAAAACTTTGTTTACATGTGCATAGTTCTTATATTTTTCCCTCGAGGATACTCACTTCCCATTCCATCCTTGGGATATGTTAATAGAATTGTGTGTGGTAAAAACGATTCCTACAATCTTGACATGGTTTCAATTTTGAAAACCTGTAACCTATGTCCAGGGTTGCGGAGTACAAAACGAAATGAAATGACATATAAACGTTAAGGTTAACTAAACACCGGACGAATAGAAAGATAAATGCAAACTAAAAACGAGTCAAGTTCTAATTCATTTATTGTTCACAATGTAAATCATGATACAAAGGCTCGGATCTGATAGTAGTGAATGACAGGTTGTTGATTGATATTTCATCACCTTGAATTCACTATGAATCTCTTTCATGAAAATCCCATGAAAATGCCTTGAAAAACCCATGAATGCATTTTTAATGGCCATGAAAACAGAGATTTTAGGTTTCATGGCATTTATTTAAACCATGAAATTTCCATGAAATTTAGAAGGGTGGTTTTCATGGGCCATGAAAAGTTTACAAAAGCCGACTGCAAATGGTTTTCATGGGCCATGAAATTCTTAAGTATTTCAGACTGACAGAATTCATGACCCATGAAAATACAGTGCCAACCTAATATGTATTTCATGGGTCATGAAAATTCTAATTGGCCATGAAATTCCCATGAAAGCATTTCTGGATCATTTCTGGATCATTTCTTCAGTATCCCTTGGTAAAAAGAAAAAAAAGTCATGAAAATGCTAAACTCACTCTAGAGTAAAAATGCAAGGACAGAGAATAAATATTACTTTTAAATTCAGAGTAGCTCTAGTCAGATCTGCTTAAAAATATCTACATGTAATTAAAAAGTCACTTTAGATGTGTACATGTGTGTGTTTTCATTCAATTCGTCAATACATGAAAACAGTTTCCAGTAAATGAGAACTGTAATTTACTTTACAGAAAATGCTAAAAAAACAACTGAGTACGAACAATAATAGTAATTACACTATATGCTGTAGAAAGATGATCTACTGTTCATCTTGATGTGTGGTAACTTGAGATTTTCAAGACGTACTTAAACTTCTCGTTCTCATTCATTCTTGTCAAGGCGGGATCCTGCCGACTGAATCACTAGATAACTTAAGTATGGTGATAATGTGGAACATAAATTTAAATTATCAATAATGTGGGAATAACATGTTACCTGACTCCTCCCCATATAATTAAAACATTATTCCTCATTTCAAGATTACTTCAATCGACTCTCCATACAATAACCATATTATCTCTTAGTTTTTAACTGCAACATGGCTGTGGCCGAGTACACAGGTCAATTTCTCGTGATTTCTAGAAATTACATAGTTTATTGTCTGATCACTTATTCCTATTATAAACTTGATGACACAATTATAAATACCGGCAATGTCGATATCAAGGCCTCAACTGTTTATCTCCAGACTTTGTGGTTGTTTACCATTTACATGGGGAAACCGGTTGGTCGATGGTTTGTGCAAATGGAAAGCAAAATTCCCAGTTGAAAATTTCCGTTTGAGAAAGCGTGTACCATTTGAACAACAGACCCAACTTACCGAAAGAGGCTAGGACGAGTTTGGACATCTTCAAAATGGCGGCTGAGCTCGTCTTATCGAGCGAGGCTCTAGATGCCTCAATTGACGAGGAACTACTTCTCGATCATGAGGAAGACGAGGAATTCCAAGTAATAGCGGCCACTTCAGCTTTCATGAAGAGAGAGCTGAAGAGAAATGTTGGGTTTTGCGAGGTTGTGGTGCCTTCTTATTCAATCGAGGAGTTTAGATCGCACTTCCGTATGACAAAAACCACTTTCGAAGTTCTTGCACGACAGTTGGCAGCTACAGCTGCAATCCCCACAGGAAATCGTTTTGGAAGAAAACCAATTCCATTACAGCTAGAAGCCATGTTGACGCATCTCACGTGACGGAGATCAAAAAATTGCCGTATGGCCTGGAACTGGTTTCGAATGGCAAATGGTAAGCACATTTTCCGTTCGGATACTCCGTTTGGGAATTTTGGACTACCTCTCGAGACATTCCGTTTATTTTGGAAAATTTCCGTTCGGGCAAACCAAAACGGTCTTACCATTTACATCCCAACCGAAATTTCCGGAATTTTTCGGTAAATGGTAAACAACCTGTGTCTTCATATACATGACTACTATATGCTTCCTCTTTCTCATAAAAAGGTCAATTTATCTTGCCACTCTGTAGTAGTAAAATAGCTTGGCATAACTATGCACCTCTCCAAATGATATCTGAGTACTTTCCAGCTTGTGGCAGGTCTCTAAATCGTGCAAAAAGGCCGAGTTCTTTTGTGGAATTCGGGCATGCCCGAAATGAGCCGCCATATTGGATTTGAATGCTCCTAGACCCTGGGAATGAGTGCTATAACCCATGATCCAAGGCGGTGAAACGCTCAGTTGGTTTCAACGGTCAAACGATCACAGTAAAACAGGGTGAAGATACAACTGTACGTGTATTGTACTTAGAAAAGCAAGGAAATGATGTTTAAAAGCAACAACATCTGGTTCTTTTGTCTCTGGGAATAATTGTAAGTATACAGAATCGCAAGCCTTCCGGATAAGAACTTACAAAAAGTGTTTTTGATGATTTTTACTGCAATGATATATATGCAGGGCGTAACAAATCT
>JAHPZR010047192.1:0-18106 GCA_019787425.1 Platygyra sinensis | reverse complement strand
GGCTGAGTGTCCACTGTGTTTAGAAACAGTCAATGATCCCAAGACGCTACCATGCTTACACTCATTCTGTCTGCAGTGTCTCGACAAACACGCGCTCTATGCAAGAAGACAGCTACAAACAACAATCAAATGCCCGGTTTGCTTGACTTGCTTCCAAATTCCCGAAGGAGACACGTTTGGCGACCTTCCCACATCATTTCATCTCAATCGATTGGTGGATCTCTTAGCTCTGAGAGATGGCAGCGCAGAGGCCCAGAGATGCAGTAGTTGCAATGAAAAACAAAACCGCAACTTGTTACTGTTTTGCTTGCCAGAACTTTTCTATGTGCAGCTTGTTTGGAAGCTCATCAACGCCTGAAGGCCACAAGAAGTCACCGAAATATCTTGGTCAAGAATTTGCAAGTCACAGATGTACAAGAATTGATCAGAAGACCTGTCATGTGTTCACAGCAATACCACGAAGATCAAACACTTGAATATTATTGTGAAGACTGCAAGGTCTGTATTTGCCACAAGTGCAGTGTGGTGAGTCATAATCGTCATTCCATGGTGGATATGCAGAAGGCCGCAGACGAACACAAAATGCAAATTGCAGATGCTCTGCAGAAGATCAAAACAAAGTTGTTGTTTATGAAAACCAAATGCAGAAAGAAAAAGAGTTGATGGACAAAAGCGAACTGGAAATATCTGCCGCCCAAAGAAAGATGACAGAAACGGTGGACAATTGTATTCGAATTTTAACAGAACACAAATCAGCCATGAACGCCAAGTTTGATGAGATTAATCAAGCACGACAAAAGGCTCATAAAACGCAACTGGAAAACTTTCAGTTTGCTGTTACTCAATTGAAAAGTTCTGTGAAGCAAGGCGAGAATGTTTTGGACAGAAACATTAGTGCAGAAGTTTTACAAACGAAACAAGTCATCATTGGACGCTGCGAGGAACTTTTAAACGCAAGAACACATGGAAATTTATAAACCACCAAATGTACATTACAAGGTAGAAAGTATAACGACCATTTGCGATCGAGTTATTGTAAGTAACACGGATTCGTCATTGTCGATAGTTAAAGGACTTTGTGACAAGGAGACAGAAGAAAAAACTGAAACAAGTTTTACGATTATAACCAGAGATTCAAATGGAATACAGTGTTATAACGGAGATGATGACATCAAAGTCGAATTGAAACTCCAACAGGAAGTAAATCGACCACAGATATTACAGACAGCATAGATGGCAAGTACACTGTGACGTACAGGCCAGAATGTGTTGGACAATATAGAGTGGGGATTGAGATTAATGGTCAGCCGCTGACTGGTAGTCCCTGGGCTGTCCACGTTGTCCCACATCAATATAAATTGTTGTTTAAATTTGGTTCCTATGGCAATGGACCAGGACAGTTTAATACGCCTTGTAATATTGCTGTGAGTGAAAAAACTGGAACCATTGCTGTAGCGGACTACGAGAATAAAAGAATTCAGTTGTTTAGCTCTGATGGAAATTATTTGAGGGAGATAAAACTAAAGAACAAGTGCTTTACAGTAGCATTTACCAAGTCTGGTGACATCATTGCCGTTGTACTTGTACGTGGTCATAAGATTTCCCTGTTTACTGAAAGTGGTCAGTTTCTCAAATACGTTAACGATGAACACCTAGAGATGCCGTTTCACCTATCTGTTGGATTTGATGGCCGCATAATCGCATGTGACTGGAAGAGTAATGAAATCAAGGTCATTTCTCCTGACGGGATGCAGTTGATACAATCCTTTCGTGCCTCAGACTGTGAAAAGTCCCTGTGGTGTGCTGTTTATCATCAGAACAGATTCTTTGTCTCTGATTTTAAGGCTAATGCCATTAGAGTGTTCAGCAAGGAAGGGAAGTTTCTTTGCAATATTGGCAGTGAGGGGTCTGGTGACGGACAGTTTGATGATCCACTTGGACTTGCAATCGACAAGTTTAATAATCTAATCGTTTGCGATCGAGAGAACAGCAGACTGCAAATTTTCAGATTGGACGGAACGTTTGTCACTAACATAGAAGAACCTTTCTGTAAGGATGACACGGCTCCTAAGTATGTCGCCGTGTCAAATGACGGACATGTTTTTGCTGCTGATACCTTGAAACATTGCGTTTATGTTTTTCAGTAGTGCCGTGATAGTGAACAGAGTCGGGATTTGCTGTTGACAGATAGTCATCTGAAAAAGCGTTGATGATTCCTTTGGTTCCACATAAAATAAAATAAAGACAAAGCTCAAAATTCTCTGGTGAATTGCGTGTCAACGCCACTTAAAGTTTTAGCATCCAGAGATCTTACGAAGTTAGTAGTATAGTTCGGTGTGCGCAAGTTAATAAGTGTTTCGATGGATTGCTTAGACTTAGACTTAGAAATTAGCATACGTGGTGTGTTGTAGTAGACAAGCTCATCAAGCTCAGCTCCCAGTTGGCCTGAAAGCCTAGATGATAGATCGAGCACTGCACCGGGAGGGAGAGGCGGAGAGGTTATGAGTTCACGTCTTGAAAATATGTAACAATCATTGCTGCAAACTTACTAATTTATTATCATCTTTGTTAATTAAGGTGCTTAAATTCCAATAATTGCCATGTACATCGTCAGGCTAACAATTTAGCTTGTTAATAATTTTTCAGTTGAATTTAATTACACTATGTACTAATACCATTCATTAAGAATTTACTCGCCTGAATATTCATATCTACACTAAAACACCAGATCACTAATGGGATCACTCGCAAAGATGGCAGCGACGGTAACGATGGCAGCGATCACAAATCAACCTTTTCGGGTTTTGACTTCTTGTTTCGTTCTGTTTGCGCTTTCACAAGATGAAAGACAAAATCAAAGCCCTGAGTGTCCTCTTGCTTTCGACACCCCCACTTACATCTCTCCCTGGTCTTTGCAAGACTTATTCAGTACCTACACTGTTCCCCGAATTCGCTTGGACATTCCTGATTTGTTATTATCATGCATGCCTTGTTAAGTTGACCAGAGAATGTCTCGTCACGGGGACCTTGGTGATGTTGATACTCGTAAGTGCTGGGACAGGCGGAGTGGAGGAAAGGAGGGAGGGTGGAGAAGAAGGAGAGAACTGGTTTATAGCAGACGCATTGTTTTAAACGATCCCTTCGCATTGCATCAATCCCTACACCCTGTAGAATGATCTTGCTTTTCCTCTCAGCTTTCCTGTATTATTTATAAATATGCGCACGGAGTCAAATCTGGCAGTTTAGAAAACGCGGAACAAATCTACTAGGTGATGACATAGCACGTAGTTAAAGGGCGTCACGTTTTTATACTAGACAGGTTAAACGTCTCAAACGTTGAAGGCGACGCTCTTGAAAGGAGACGTTGACGTACAAAGACGTGAAAAGCGTCTTTCTTATTTTCCGCCGTTTTAATACTAGTCATTAAGGTAGCATCCCACCCCAAATAACCGCTTCGCGTTCGCACCGTCTCAAGGCGAGACGTTAAATAAAAAACCCTGACAAACTATATATTTTCTGAAAGCTTAATAAATGAAGATTACCATACCGTATTTATTGAAAGAAAAAGGATAAATGTGTCAAAAATATCGCGATCGTTTTGTAAAAGTACATGCCTTGCAATATTCAGTTCCTGTGCAGTCGGAAGTGATCAAAAGGAAGAGACAGACATTGCGCCGAGTTCTTAACACCTTCGTCTCAAAAACCGTGTCGGCGAATTTTGATATCTTGCCTGGTTTGTTTTTTACGCCCGGTTAAACTTCGGGGTTCGAAAAAATATCGCTCCTGTTCCTTCATTTGTTTATAACTCTAGAAAGAACGGAAAAAATAAAAAACGCCGACACGATTTTTGAGCTACGTTATATAGGAACATTCTCCCCAAATTTGAGCTTAAACGGTTGAAAATTCGCTGCACGCGAACTTAAAACGTGCGCCCAATTTCTTGAAATTATAGTTTCGAAAAAAAGAGCAAAACAGTTTCAGAGACGTTCTTCCGGTTGAATGGGATTAAAACAACAAGGCGTGACAAGGCGTACAAACAAACGGCTCAACTTACTTGATAACAATAGCGCTCAAATGCTGACGAGACAAGATGTCAAATACTGTTCCGCACGGGAATTTGACGCTACATTTCAGTTCTTCCAGGCATCGCTGCTGGTCGCTCACTCCGAAGGTAAGTTGTTACTGTAGAATTGGAAGTGTTTCATCTCAGTTTCCGGAGTTTTCATTCCTTTGTCTAGTAATTTGTAATATGAATAGGCCAAAACAACGTTAGAAATGCCTTAAGAAAAGAAAAGGGGAAAAAGGTGACCGGGACAAATACCACCAGGAATAAGAGGCGAAGCCGAACGCGCAAGGGAGGGGATCACGCAACTACCATTGATGCCAGTGAAACAGAAACTCCCAAGGCAGTAATGCTTCCCGAGATGTGAGCAGCTGGGTAAGAATGGTAATAAACTAGATAGGAAACAATGCAAATTGCTTTCTGGTCTATATGATCAGCACTGATGAAACAGCCGCAAAATTACCGCTACGTACACAATTGTCCGGCACAACAACCTCGAACTCGTGCGGCGTATAAGAAGACCCTTTGTCGCAAGCGGTAAGTTTGTCAGCCCAATCCTTGTCGATGTCAAAACAACCTCTTTTTTTTTCTTTTTACCGTTCTCCTTGGCACAAAAGGGCACCTCGATCGCTTTCGCTTTTTTCTTGAAGACATGGCAACAGCGCGATTGTTGCGTGGTATGGCCGTGACAAAATTGCGTGTCGAAACAAGGATGGTATGTAAGATAGCAACGATGTGTTGATAGATTGTTACAGTGATTTGTCAACATTCAATTAACGGCAATTAGTGAAGAAAACACTATTTTGTCCATAACTTCCCGTAGAAACAATATTTTTTCGAAATTTTTTTTTTAAAACAAAGATAGGAGTAAGGTCTATCTTGCTATCGTAAAATATTTTTTTCCCAAAAATGGCCACATTTGGGGTGGGATGCTACCTTAAAGTCGTCTTGAGACAACGCATTTTAACTTCCCTAGCATCAAAACAGCGATAATCATGTTTTCTATCAACATTCATGCATCCACCACTAGTAAAACTAATTGACGAGTTGGTGCATGGCCGGTTGCAAAGTTAATGTTGATAGTGTCACCTAATTTTTTTCCTATTAACAGCGAGACATTTTGAAAAATCCAGGTTTTTTGGTTGCATGCAAATTTGGCAAACAATTACGGCATTCCAATTGGTTGTCATTTAGCTTGTGATTTTCGGAGAAATTAAATTTATTTTATCCACAAAAATCCCCGATACCACATAACAAGGGTTAATAGCTAAATTATCGTTTAATATCGCATGCAAATTGGCTTTCACTCGTCTAATGCCCATGCATTTATCTGATTGTCAAATGCGAAAAACAGCCAAAAATGTGTGGCTCGAACGCCGCTAATAATTACAAGATTTTGCATTTGTCCCCATGATGGCCGCTAAGATCAAAGTTGGAAAAATGTTGTAAACAAAGACAATCGTGGAGGTGTTAACCACTGATGCCAGCATTAAGTATGGGTTGTTTCAATCTATGTTAAGTTTCTGGCAAAGTAAACGACGTATTATCATTCAAGTCTAGTCGATATATTAAACTTTATGGGCTGAAAATCGTGGAAAACGCACTAAAAATGCTTCAATTTTGCAACATTTTCTAGGGGGGGTGGGGAATGCCCCAGACCCCCCAGTTTGAATGGGACCCTCGGCCACATACAGTGGAACCTCGATTTAATTAACGATTGCCTCTGTCTTTTGGCTTGCATCCTCAAAGATGTGTCCTCCATTGACGAGAGGAACCGCTGGAATTCTCGCTCCTTCGCACCTGACTTACCCGTCAGGATTAAAGGATTTGTTGACTGTTGATCTGTTCAGCGTTTATCTTCTGTCGCGTGTTGACATTGTAATTTATTATATCGAGGCAGATTTTGCGTTTGGGCTTCCGAATTATGTTCGTTATATGGAAGAATTCGTTATGTCGAGGTTCTATTCCATACATTTTACTGTATTTTTAACCGGGACATAAAATATCGTTCGTTATATCAAGGACTTCGTTAAATAGAGGTTCGTTAAATCGAGGTTTCACTGTATTCGCTTCAGCACGGTCACTTGTTCGTCTGCAACGCAGTCTAGGTCACTCACAGGACGCTTAAGTTTAAATCCTGATTCACTGCTGAATCAATGAATTTTATTACAACACAGGCAGACCACTCTATGTGTTCGTGGTTTAATATAGAGAATGTATGAGAGTTATGAATAAAGCTCTGAAAATTACATATTTAAATCACATCTCGGCCTAAATATCCCAATAAAGTTAAATGAAACCATAATCGACTCATGTATGGTGTTTTTTCGCCTTCCTGGGCCGTCTAAAGCGTCTTACAGTGAAATTACTTTTGGCCGGTTACGGTTAGACATAAGAAGTCTCCTTCTTATGTCCAACCGTAACCGGCCAAAAGTAATTTCGCTGTAAGACGCTTTAGACGGCCCAGGAAGGCGAAAAAACACCATACATGAGTCGATTATGGTTTCATTTAACT
Organism: Platygyra sinensis; assembly: GCA_019787425.1. Lineage (NCBI taxonomy): Eukaryota > Metazoa > Cnidaria > Anthozoa > Scleractinia > Merulinidae > Platygyra > Platygyra sinensis. The sequence goes on along the minus strand of JAHPZR010047192.1, from coordinate 11,528 downwards.
TTATTGGGATATTTAGGCCGAGATGTGATTTAAATATGTAATTTTCAGAGCTTTATTCATAACTCTCATACATTCTCTATATTAAACCACGAACACATAGAGTGGTCTGCCTGTGATTACAATTACAAAAGCAATAAATCAATAAATTTGATATTTCCGGCCAAGCATCAAACCAAAAAGGCAATGCAATGTGTATGATCTTTGGGTATGTTTCCCCCAAGCATAATTTTGACAGGAAAACAAAACGACGGTGAAAAGGTTTGACCTGGCCGGTAGATAAATGACTAGAATAATGCAAGGTTGACAACGACGTGAAACGATGGAGTCCAAACTGGAAGCCACGAACTTTTTTTGTCACGCGTTTGCATATAACGTTGGCCAATCGGCAAACAATTTGAGTTGAGTTTTAGCAGACAGACAGACAGACAGACAGACAGACAACCTTTATTTAAGCACGATAAGTTAAAAAGCTGTGCAGCTTGTGGGGTCGTGCGTGAATACTAAAACCTAAAACCTAAGAATAAAATATGTACATAATGAATAACTTAATTTAAATATGTAATTTTCAGGTCATTACCATCTGCATTTAGTGGGTATGGATGATCCATAAAGATGATCAGTCGATCAGCTGATTACTTCATTACTTGCTACACCGTGCTGATGAGACCCAACTGGGTCGAAACAGCTGTCCACGATTGCAATTCTTGGCTTTCAGTTTGGACTCCATCGTTTCACGTCGTTGTCAACCTTGCATTATTCTAGTCATTTATCTACCGGCCAGGTCAAACCTTTTCACCGTCGTTTTGTTTTCCTGTCAAAATTATGCTTGGGGGAAACATACCCAAAGATCATACACATTGCATTGCCTTTTTGGTTTGATGCTTGGCCGGAAATATCAAATTATTGATTTATTGCTTTTGTAATTGTAATCACAGGCAGACCACTCTATGTGTTCGTGGTTTAATATAGAGAATGTATGAGAGTTATGAATAAAGCTCTGAAAATTACATATTTAAATCACATCTCGGCCTAAATATCCCAATAAAGTTAAATGAAACCATAATCGACTCATGTATGGTGTTTTTTTCGCCTTCCTGGGCCGTCTAAAGCGTCTTACAGCGAAATTACTTTTGGCCGGTTACGGTTGGACATAAGAAGGAGACTTCTTATGTCTAACCGTAACCGGCCAAAAGTAATTTCACTGTAAGACGCTTTAGACGGCCCAGGAAGGCGAAAAAACACCATACATGAGTCGATTATGGTTTCATTTAACTTTATTGGGATATTTAGGCCGAGATGTGATTTAAATATGTAATTTTCAGAGCTTTATTCATAACTCTCATACATTCTCTATATTAAACCACGAACACATAGAGTGGTCTGCCTGTGTTGTAATAAAATTCATTGATTCAGCAGTGAATCAGGATTTAAACTTAAGCGTCCTGTGAGTGACCTAGACTGCGTTGCAGACGAACAAGTGACCGTGCTGAAGCGAATACAGTGAAACCTCGATTTAACGAACCTCTATTTAACGAAGTCCTTGATATAACGAACGATATTTTATGTCCCGGTTAAAAATACAGTAAAATGTATGGAATAGAACCTCGACATAACGAATTCTTCCATATAACGAACATAATTCGGAAGCCCAAACGCAAAATCTGCCTCGATATAATAAATTACAATGTCAACACGCGACAGAAGATAAACGCTGAACAGATCAACAGTCAACAAATCCTTTAATCCTGACGGGTAAGTCAGGTGCGAAGGAGCGAGAATTCCAGCGGTTCCTCTCGTCAATGGAGGACACATCTTTGAGGATGCAAGCCAAAAGACAGAGGCAATCGTTAATTAAATCGAGGTTCCACTGTATGTGGCCGAGGGTCCCATTCAAACTGGGGGGTCTGGGGCATTCCCCACCCCCCCTAGAAAATGTTGCAAAATTGAAGCATTTTTAGTGCGTTTTCCACGATTTTCAGCCCATAAAGTTTAATATATCGACTAGACTTGAATGATAATACGTCGTTTACTTTGCCAGAAACTTAACATAGATTGAAACAACCCATACTTAATGCTGGCATCAGTGGTTAACACCTCCACGATTGTCTTTGTTTACAACATTTTTCCAACTTTGATCTTAGCGGCCATCATGGGGACAAATGCAAAATCTTGTAATTATTAGCGGCGTTCGAGCCACACATTTTTGGCTGTTTTTCGCATTTGACAATCAGATAAATGCATGGGCATTAGACGAGTGAAAGCCAATTTGCATGCGATATTAAACGATAATTTAGCTATTAACCCTTGTTATGTGGTATCGGGGATTTTTGTGGATAAAATAAATTTAATTTCTCCGAAAATCACAAGCTAAATGACAACCAATTGGAATGCCGTAATTGTTTGCCAAATTTGCATGCAACCAAAAAACCTGGATTTTTCAAAATGTCTCGCTGTTAATAGGAAAAAAATTAGGTGACACTATCAACATTAACTTTGCAACCGGCCATGCACCAACTCGTCAATTAGTTTTACTAGTGGTGGATGCATGAATGTTGATAGAAAACATGATTATCGCTGTTTTGATGCTAGGGAAGTTAAAATGCGTTGTCTCAAGACGACTTTAAGGTAGCATCCCACCCCAAATGTGGCCATTTTTGGGAAAAAAATATTTTACGATAGCAAGATAGACCTTACTCCTATCTTTGTTTTAAAAAAAAATTTCGAAAAAATATTGTTTCTACGGGAAGTTATGGACAAAATAGTGTTTTCTTCACTAATTGCCGTTAATTGAATGTTGACAAATCACTGTAACAATCTATCAACACATCGTTGCTATCTTACATACCATCCTTGTTTCGACACGCAATTTTGTCACGGCCATACCACGCAACAATCGCGCTGTTGCCATGTCTTCAAGAAAAAAGCGAAAGCGATCGAGGTGCCCTTTTGTGCCAAGGAGAACGGTAAAAAGAAAAAAAAAGAGGTTGTTTTGACATCGACAAGGATTGGGCTGACAAACTTACCGCTTGCGACAAAGGGTCTTCTTATACGCCGCACGAGTTCGAGGTTGTTGTGCCGGACAATTGTGTACGTAGCGGTAATTTTGCGGCTGTTTCATCAGTGCTGATCATATAGACCAGAAAGCAATTTGCATTGTTTCCTATCTAGTTTATTACCATTCTTACCCAGCTGCTCACATCTCGGGAAGCATTACTGCCTTGGGAGTTTCTGTTTCACTGGCATCAATGGTAGTTGCGTGATCCCCTCCTTGCGCGTTCGGCTTCGCCTCTTATTCCTGGTGGTATTTGTCCCGGTCACCTTTTTCCCCTTTTCTTTTCTTAAGGCATTTCTAACGTTGTTTTGGCCTATTCATATTACAAATTACTAGACAAAGGAATGAAAACTCCGGAAACTGAGATGAAACACTTCCAATTCTACAGTAACAACTTACCTTCGGAGTGAGCGACCAGCAGCGATGCCTGGAAGAACTGAAATGTAGCGTCAAATTCCCGTGCGGAACAGTATTTGACATCTTGTCTCGTCAGCATTTGAGCGCTATTGTTATCAAGTAAGTTGAGCCGTTTGTTTGTACGCCTTGTCACGCCTTGTTGTTTTAATCCCATTCAACCGGAAGAACGTCTCTGAAACTGTTTTGCTCTTTTTTTCGAAACTATAATTTCAAGAAATTGGGCGCACGTTTTAAGTTCGCGTGCAGCGAATTTTCAACCGTTTAAGCTCAAATTTGGGGAGAATGTTCCTATATAACGTAGCTCAAAAATCGTGTCGGCGTTTTTTATTTTTTCCGTTCTTTCTAGAGTTATAAACAAATGAAGGAACAGGAGCGATATTTTTTCGAACCCCGAAGTTTAACCGGGCGTAAAAAACAAACCAGGCAAGATATCAAAATTCGCCGACACGGTTTTTGAGACGAAGGTGTTAAGAACTCGGCGCAATGTCTGTCTCTTCCTTTTGATCACTTCCGACTGCACAGGAACTGAATATTGCAAGGCATGTACTTTTACAAAACGATCGCGATATTTTTGACACATTTATCCTTTTTCTTTCAATAAATACGGTATGGTAATCTTCATTTATTAAGCTTTCAGAAAATATATAGTTTGTCAGGGTTTTTATTTAACGTCTCGCCTTGAGACGGTGCGAACGCGAAGCGGTTATTTGGGGTGGGATGCTACCTTAATGACTAGTATTAAAACGGCGGAAAATAAGAAAGACGCTTTTCACGTCTTTGTACGTCAACGTCTCCTTTCAAGAGCGTCGCCTTCAACGTTTGAGACGTTTAACCTGTCTAGTATAAAAACGTGACGCCCTTTAACTACGTGCTATGTCATCACCTAGTAGATTTGTTCCGCGTTTTCTAAACTGCCAGATTTGACTCCGTGCGCATATTTATAAATAATACAGGAAAGCTGAGAGGAAAAGCAAGATCATTCTACAGGGTGTAGGGATTGATGCAATGCGAAGGGATCGTTTAAAACAATGCGTCTGCTATAAACCAGTTCTCTCCTTCTTCTCCACCCTCCCTCCTTTCCTCCACTCCGCCTGTCCCAGCACTTACGAGTATCAACATCACCAAGGTCCCCGTGACGAGACATTCTCTGGTCAACTTAACAAGGCATGCATGATAATAACAAATCAGGAATGTCCAAGCGAATTCGGGGAACAGTGTAGGTACTGAATAAGTCTTGCAAAGACCAGGGAGAGATGTAAGTGGGGGTGTCGAAAGCAAGAGGACACTCAGGGCTTTGATTTTGTCTTTCATCTTGTGAAAGCGCAAACAGAACGAAACAAGAAGTCAAAACCCGAAAAGGTTGATTTGTGATCGCTGCCATCGTTACCGTCGCTGCCATCTTTGCGAGTGATCCCATTAGTGATCTGGTGTTTTAGTGTAGATATGAATATTCAGGCGAGTAAATTCTTAATGAATGGTATTAGTACATAGTGTAATTAAATTCAACTGAAAAATTATTAACAAGCTAAATTGTTAGCCTGACGATGTACATGGCAATTATTGGAATTTAAGCACCTTAATTAACAAAGATGATAATAAATTAGTAAGTTTGCAGCAATGATTGTTACATATTTTCAAGACGTGAACTCATAACCTCTCCGCCTCTCCCTCCCGGTGCAGTGCTCGATCTATCATCTAGGCTTTCAGGCCAACTGGGAGCTGAGCTTGATGAGCTTGTCTACTACAACACACCACGTATGCTAATTTCTAAGTCTAAGTCTAAGCAATCCATCGAAACACTTATTAACTTGCGCACACCGAACTATACTACTAACTTCGTAAGATCTCTGGATGCTAAAACTTTAAGTGGCGTTGACACGCAATTCACCAGAGAATTTTGAGCTTTGTCTTTATTTTATTTTATGTGGAACCAAAGGAATCATCAACGCTTTTTCAGATGACTATCTGTCAACAGCAAATCCCGACTCTGTTCACTATCACGGCACTACTGAAAAACATAAACGCAATGTTTCAAGGTATCAGCAGCAAAAACATGTCCGTCATTTGACACGGCGACATACTTAGGAGCCGTGTCATCCTTACAGAAAGGTTCTTCTATGTTAGTGACAAACGTTCCGTCCAATCTGAAAATTTGCAGTCTGCTGTTCTCTCGATCGCAAACGATTAGATTATTAAACTTGTCGATTGCAAGTCCAAGTGGATCATCAAACTGTCCGTCACCAGACCCCTCACTGCCAATATTGCAAAGAAACTTCCCTTCCTTGCTGAACACTCTAATGGCATTAGCCTTAAAATCAGAGACAAAGAATCTGTTCTGATGATAAACAGCACACCACAGGGACTTTTCACAGTCTGAGGCACGAAAGGATTGTATCAACTGCATCCCGTCAGGAGAAATGACCTTGATTTCATTACTCTTCCAGTCACATGCGATTATGCGGCCATCAAATCCAACAGATAGGTGAAACGGCATCTCTAGGTGTTCATCGTTAACGTATTTGAGAAACTGACCACTTTCAGTAAACAGGGAAATCTTATGACCACGTACAAGTACAACGGCAATGATGTCACCAGACTTGGTAAATGCTACTGTAAAGCACTTGTTCTTTAGTTTTATCTCCCTCAAATAATTTCCATCAGAGCTAAACAACTGAATTCTTTTATTCTCGTAGTCCGCTACAGCAATGGTTCCAGTTTTTTCACTCACAGCAATATTACAAGGCGTATTAAACTGTCCTGGTCCATTGCCATAGGAACCAAATTTAAACAACAATTTATATTGATGTGGGACAACGTGGACAGCCCAGGGACTACCAGTCAGCGGCTGACCATTAATCTCAATCCCCACTCTATATTGTCCAACACATTCTGGCCTGTACGTCACAGTGTACTTGCCATCTATGCTGTCTGTAATATCTGTGGTCGATTTACTTCCTGTTGGAGTTTCAATATCGACTTTGATGTCATCATCTCCGTTATAACACTGTATTCCATTTGAATCTCTGGTTATAATCGTAAAACTTGTTTCAGTTTTTTCTTCTGTCTCCTTGTCACAAAGTCCTTTAACTATCGACAATGACGAATCCGTGTTACTTACAATAACTCGATCGCAAATGGTCGTTATACTTTCTACCTTGTAATGTACATTTGGTGGTTTATAAATTCCATGTGTTCTTGCGTTTAAAAGTTCCTCGTAGCGTCCAATGATGACTTGTTTCGTTTGTAAAACTTCTGCACTAATGTTTCTGTCCAAAACATTCTCGCCTTGCTTCACAGAACTTTTCAATTGAGTAACAGCAAACTGAAAGTTTTCCAGTTGCGTTTTATGAGCCTTTTGTCGTGCTTGATTAATCTCATCAAACTTGGCGTTCATGGCTGATTTGTGTTCTGTTAAAATTCGAATACAATTGTCCACCGTTTCTGTCATCTTTCTTTGGGCGGCAGATATTTCCAGTTCGCTTTTGTCCATCAACTCTTTTTCTTTCTGCATTTGGTTTTCATAAACAACAACTTTTGTTTTGATCTTCTGGAGAGCATCTGCAATTTGCATTTTGTGTTCGTCTGCGGCCTTCTGCATATCCACCATGGAATGACGATTATGACTCACCACACTGCACTTGTGGCAAATACAGACCTTGCAGTCTTCACAATAATATTCAAGTGTTTGATCTTCGTGGTATTGCTGTGAACACATGACAGGTCTTCTGATCAATTCTTGTACATCTTGAACTTGCAAATTCTTGACCAAGATATTTCGGTGACTTCTTGTGGCCTTCAGGCGTTGATGAGCTTCCAAACAAGCTGCACATAAAAAGTTCTGGCAAGCAAAACAGTAACAAGTTGCGGTTTTGTTTTCATTGCAACTACTGTGCATCTCTGGGCCTCTGCGCTGCCATCTCTCAGAGCTAAGAGATCCACCAATCGATTGAGATGAAATGATGTGGGAAGGTCGCCAAACGTGTCTCCTTCGGGAATTTGGAAGCAAGTCAAGCAAACCGGGCATTTGATTGTTGTTTGTAGCTGTCTTCTTGCATAGAGCGCGTGTTTGTCGAGACACTGCAGACAGAATGAGTGTAAGCATGGTAGCGTCTTGGGATCATTGACTGTTTCTAAACACAGTGGACACTCAGCCTAATTTCTGAGATTTCTAAAGAGTTGTTCAACATCCATGTTGCTGATCAATAAACTGCTCGGTGCTGTGCGGTTGATTGTTCGTTCATTTGACGTCACGTCTTGATATTAATAACATTACAAATTTTGAATCAAAAGTTGTCGACGGCATCGTGATCTTGTATCAAGCCATGGCTGACTCAAACAGTTTTTATAACAACCCTGGACCCAAAATTCTTATCAAAACAATGTTATCACAAAAGTGAGGCTTCAAGCCAATGTTAATGAAAAGTTCTTTTGATTCTGACCAAAGAGACTATTTTGTTTTACTGCTCAGGTCATGACCCGCCATCATAGTGGCTGTAGCTTGATAGAATTGATGTCATGCCGTTTAGTTTGTAATTTCGGGTTAGAATCAGTGCTAAGTGTAAGAGCTCCGGCCTTCCAATTTTTGGCGGGGAAAAAATATTTTGGCGGTGGTCGCAACAGAGCCAACATGGTTTTAACCAGAACTTCTTCCTTGATTGTTTTTTTTGCCACCGTAATTTTATCCATGAATGTTTTTAATTAAGAAAACTGACAGTTTTACTGAACATGCTTGAAGAGTTATGACAGTTTTAATGGCTAAGAAAACAAATTGGTTTGCTTTGCTAAAATTTGGAAGCCTCGGAGGGTCGCACTTATTTTACACTACTTGGTGACCGATTGCCTGGAGGATATCCTGACCCTCAGCATTATGTATCATGGCTAGGAGGAAGTTACTTGTTGTATAATACAAGGAAAGAGGGTTACCCTAGCATTCACACTTGTTCTCTTTTTTATTCGTCGTGTCTACAGGGCAGCCAGGGTTATCTACGTCCTAGGGTTAACTAGCTGGCAGGCGGAATAATTTTTTTCCCTTGTAAACACTCTAAATAGGGCCCTTCGATGTCAGCTCTTCCTATCATTAGGGAGTTTAATTAAGCAACGACGACGACGACACCCCGAGGGCAACGATTAGTGCCGGAAAAATGAACTTATATTCTGCAAGTGAAATTCGCGATTGCCTAGATCTGCTCGGTCACGCCAATTGCTCTAAACATGTACCGAAGCTAAGTATGCAAAGACGGCGTTCAATTCTAAATGGAAATACGAAAAAGTAGCTGTCGTCGTCCACTTTCCCGCAGACGACGCAGAACTAGTACTTGGTCATATCTCGTTGTTGTTTTTGCAAAAGACGGCAAAGAAATGTGCAAAGATTTATATAAGCTCGTGCACAGTCGTCGTGGCGGTTTGCTTAAGCTCCCTGAATATAGCGAAGCAGAATCGCCTACGTACCAGGGTTTAACTTTGTGATTTAATTTTTTCTAGACCCTCTGAGTGCAACCCCGCATTACGTTGTCCCGGGTTGTAGGGTACTGCCCTCCAGCTGGGGTTAACCAGCTTGATAGGGTAACCCTCCCTAGTCCCTCCTGGTACTTGTTAAAACATTCTGGGTCCTTTGATAGTCCTTTCTCAAAACAGCAGGAGGCTAGCTAGTCCAGTTCCTGAACTCTCCTTTCTTCCTGCCCCATACAGGGGCTGAACCCGGGCGGGCGGAAAGAAGAGTCCAGGATAACTTGCATGCGCATGCTCAGAACGAACCAATCAAAAATTACTTGGTCCAACCACGCCGCCTCGCGTCAATGTGTCGCACAATGGCCTTTTTCAGCTCGCGCCTCTGAAAGAAAACTTTTTCTATGACGTTGATCATGGATAGTAAAGTCTTCTACTATCCATGCGTTGATATTGTCGTAAAAAACAAAAAACCGTAAAAATCGAAATATGGTTTATCGTGGTATAACTCTTATCGACACCGGAGTACGCGTCATTACTCTTTTCCCAAACATTTTTTTCGTATTGTTTCTGTATGTTGAGCGATTTTGCAAAAGTTTTTGAAAGGAAAGTCTGACGCGTACAAGTAGCTCATTAGGGACTTTAAGCAACGACAACGGGGACGGCGACGGGAACGCCACAGCATCAGGGAAAACCCAAAAGGTCCATTGCGCATGACTGGCGGGGAACAGGTTGACGTTCTGCGTTCTGGCCCGACGTGAGTCTAGCTCATTTCGCGTTGTCTGAAAACGTGAGCTTTCGCTTTCGTTTCCGCTGCTGTGTTAACGCTAAATAACCCGTGATACTAATTTCTAGGAACTTTAATTGTTTGTTTTCTCTTTTATGTGAGATATTTCATTTTAAAGCTTAAGAAAGGTCGAGAAAGCTGAAGCGAACTCAAGCCAGTCGGCGAACATGTGAGTACCGTGAAATATATTTTTGAAAGCAGTTATGCGAGCTTAAATAAAGACAACTTACATGCATTTCAACCGAAATTTTTCCTTTCAAGAAGTACTAAAATGTCAAACGGTTTATTATGGTGAGATTCTAGCACATTTAAAAGGGTGTACACCATAAAACTTGTGTAGCTGTTTTCATTTTTAGCCGTAAGATCAGTGGTTTACTTAGATCTTTATCAGTCGGCACACCGATTGTCGCGCCAGTCTGACTAAACATTTGCTGTTTATTCAGAGTTCATTTACTCCATTGTACAACTCAGCGAAAAGGGGCAAGTCGCGTTTGTGAAAGCGAAATTCGGACAGGCACTTGTCGTCTCAAAATCATCGAAGTTAAATTCAGGAAAGGAATCCGCGCGAAGATAGGTCGAGAATATTTGACCGTTTTAAATCGTACAAAAGTAGGAGTTCGTGATAGTTTAACACACCTTCACCGTGGCTTATCAAGAGTTGATTGAGGACTTCTTTACATGAAGTCCTCCTGATAAACAGAGGACGAAAATCACGTCAATAAGCTTGACAGTGCAGAAACTATGGTTTCCGACAGTGCTGCTTTTTGTTTGTGAATTTCTGTCTCAACGGCGTTCTCTCCCCAATCTTCTCACAGGTTTCGGCGTCCCCGTCGCCGTCCGCGTTCCCACTGCTTAACAAAACAACCTAAAATCCAAATTTTGCGGAATTCTTGGCGTTTTTTGGGTTGGCTTGGATAGGTTTCCCAAATTTATCACAAAAGGGCCCATCTTTTGGAAAATTGGGTCACGTGATTAACAAAAAAAACCTAAAATCCAAATTTTGCGGAATTCTTGGCGTTTTTTGGGTTGGCTTGGATAGGTTTCCCAAATTTATCACAAAAGGGCCCATCTTTTGGAAAATTGGGTCACGTGATTAACCCATTGACTCCTGGAACTTTTTGCCAAAAATGCATTTTTTGGACATTTTGGTGGTTTTGAGGCTGGATCTCGGCCAAATTAGCTTTAATCTGGTGGAAAATGCATTTGTAGCACGACAGCTAGTCTCTCTTGCCACTAAAATCGCGTTTTACGAACTTTGGGCCCGTGCATGCGCAGAAATCAAGTTTTTGGACGAGAAGGTGGCCTACGTCTTTAGACTTTTCGATTTTTGATGTTTTTTTTTTCCTTTCCTTTTTCTCCTTTTCTTTTCTTTTCGCTTCAGGGATTGACCTTTTACTGGGCTTGCTTGCAGTTAAAAAAGTTCTAAGAAAGAGTCATCGAAGCGGCCAATTTTTACCGTGGAGCAGTTAGGTGTAGTGGCAGTAAATTTTGCTCTGAGTTTTTCACTCATCTTTTTAGCATTTTTGTGCATATCTCAGACGCCATGAAGCCGATCACTCTGATCTAGGCATCATTGGAAAGATCTTTTCCTCCTGCAGAAGTTGAGTATAAGTGATGCCAATTTTGGTAAAAAATGATGACGTCAGAAGCGGAAGAAAGGCCAAGGTTCGTCACGGGCGGTTACGGGCGGCACAGGCGTCAATGGGTTAAAGTCCCTATTTGCATAATGCAGCGCGCGCACTTTCAAGTCCGAGTCGGTGTTTTCAATTGTCAATAAATCTAGGCAAAGATTTCTTTCGTTATCTTTGATATTGTGATTTCCACTGC
>JAHPZR010047191.1:10000-12496 GCA_019787425.1 Platygyra sinensis | reverse complement strand
TCATGACCTCTCAGTCCAGGTGCAGTGTTGAGCTCTTGACGTCATATAAGCTATTAAGCCACTGTGAGCTGACCCTCGTTCAGACCCTATAGTAATAGGCATGTTTGATAACTCATGAATCTCGCAAAATTTCACAAGTATTTAAAAATACAAAATCCGAAAAATTTTATCGCAAAACTTATTTAATTTGTGCACACCGAACTATGCTACCATCTTCCGAATGATAAAACTTTACGTGGTTTTGATACACAATTCAACATAGAATTTCCAAGATTGTTCTTCAATACAATAAAGTGGGTTTACTTTATGTGGAGCCAATGAATTGATTTCCAAAGGAATATATTTTTCTCAGGTGCACGAGAAACACACTCATCAGGGAATACTTTGTTCACAGTTACTACTGAAAACATAAACAGAGTCTGTCGAGTGATCAGTGACGAAAACATGTCCGTCATTTGACACGGCGACATAGGTAGGAACCCTGTTGTCCTTAGAGAAATATTCTGCTATCTTGGTGACAAATGTTCCGTCCAGTCCTGAAAAGTTTGTAGTCTTCTGTTCCCTTCATCGCAAACGATAAGATTATTAAACTTGTCGATTGCGAGTCCACAGGGATGATTTAACTGTCCGTCACCAGACCCCTCACTGCCAAATTGTAAAGAAACTTTCCTTCCTCGCTGAAAACCTTAACGCAGTTGGCGCGATAATCAGAGACAAAGAATCTGTCCTGGTGATAAACAGCACAACACAGCGACAGTTCACAGTCTGAGGCACGAAAGGATTGTAACAACTGCATCCCGTCAGGGGAGATGACCCTGACTTCATTGGTCTCCCAGTCACATGCGATTATGCGGTCATCAAATCCAACAGACACGTGTTAACTGAATCTCTAGGTGTTCATCGTTGATGTGTTTGATAAACTGACCACTTTCAGTGAACAGAGAAATCTTATTATCATCCCTTGGGGCAGCGGCAACAATGTCACCAGATTTGGTAAAGTCTCACTGCGACGCACTTATTGTTTAGTTTTATCTCCCTCAGATAATTTCCATCAGAGCTGAACAATTGAATTCTTCTGTTCTCAGAGTCTGTCTACAGCAATAGTTCCAGTTTTTCACTCACGGCAATATCAAAAGTGTCATCAAGATGCCCTGGTCCATTGCCATGGGAACCAAATTTAAACAAAAATGTATATTGATGTGGGACAACTCGAGCACTCCAGGGACTACCAGTCAGCGGTTGACCATTAATCTCAATCTCCACTCTATATTGTCCAACATATTCTGGCCTGTACGTCACTGTGTACTTGCCATCTTTGCTGTCTGTGATTTCTGTGGTCGACTTGCTTCCTGTTGGAGTTTCAATGTCGACTTTGACGTCATCATCTCCGTTATAACACTGTATTCCATTTGAATCTCTAGTTAAAATCGTGAAACTTGTTTCAGTCTTCTCCTCTGTCTCCTTGTCACAATGTCCTTCAACTATCGACAATGAAGAATCCGTGTTACTTACAATAACTCGATCGCTAATGGTCGTTATATTCTCTACCATGTAATGAACATGGGTGGTTTATAAATTTTAGGTTTTCTTGTGTTCAAAAGTTCCTCGCAGCGGCCAATGATGACTTGTTTCGTTTGTAGAATTTCAGCACTAATGTTTCTATCTAAAATACTCTCGCCTTGTTCAACTGAACTTTTCAACTGAGTAACAGCAAACTGAAAGTTTTCTAGTTGTGTTGCGTGAGCCTTTTGTTGTGCTTGATTAATCTCATCAAACTTGGCGTTCATGGTTGATTTGTGCTCTGTTAAAATTCGAATACAATTGTCCACCGTTTCTGTCATCTTTCTTTGGGCAGCAGATATTTCCAGTTCGCTTTTGTCCATCAACTCTTTTTCTTTCTTCATTTGGTTTTCATAAACAGCAACTTGTGTTTTGACCGTCTCCAGAGCACCCGCAATTTGCATCTTTTGTTCGTCTGCGGCCTTCTGCATATCCACTATGGAGTGACGATTATGACTCACCACACTGCACTTGTGGCAAATACAGACCTTGCATTCTTCACAATAATATTCAAGTGTTTGGTCTTGGTGGTATTGCCGTGAACACATGACAGGTCTTCTGATCAATTCTTGAACATCTTGCGCTTGCAAATTCTCGACCAAGATATTTCGGTGACCTCTTGTGGCCTTCAGGCGTTGATGAGCTTCAAAACAAGCTGCGCATAGAAAGTTCTGGCACGCAAAACAGTAACAAGTTGCGGTGTTGTTTTCATCGCAACTGCTGCATCTCTGGGCCTCTGCGCTGCCATCTCTCAGAGCTAGGAGATCCACCAATCGATTGAGATGAAATGATGTGGGAAGGCCGCCAAACGTGTCTCCTTCAGGAATTTGGAAACAAGTCAAGCAAACCGGACATTTGATTGTTGTTTGTAGTTGTCTTCTTGCATAGAGTGCGTGTTTGTCGAGACACAGCAGGCAGAATGAGTGTAAGCAAGGC
>JAHPZR010047191.1:2500-5000 GCA_019787425.1 Platygyra sinensis | reverse complement strand
GCATAATGCAGCGCGCGCACTTTCAAGTCCGAGTCGGTGTTTTCAATTGTCAACAAATCTAGGCAAGATTTCTTACGTTATCTTTGATATTGTGATAAAAAACAAATCGAATGTGCTTTAGCGTGGTACTGGTGAAATTCCACTGATTTGGATTAATTGACATGTTATTAATCAATCGATCTGAATGCAGAAATTGTTGCTTGCATATTATCATTCAGAAAATCGGGCCACAAGCCAAATCTGGAAAATACTTCCATATATGGTTTTTCCCCGATTTGGGGGAAAAATGGCAGTGTTCCGAGGATGCGCATGCAAGTTTTCCTGGACTCCTGAGGACTCTTCTTTCGCCCGCCCGGGATCAGCCGAGTTCAGCCCCTATATGGGGCGGGAAGGGGCCGGCGGGAAGAGAGTGCAGGAACTGGACTAGGAGCTATCAGGCTCGCAGGCTCACAGGCTCAGTTCACTCGGAGGCCTGGAACGGGTAAACTGGAGCGCCAAATTTGCAGGCGCTTGACCCGTTTCTTCATGAAAATATGTACTAGGAGAAATCTGTGATCAGTGAAGTGATCCAAGTATCTCCGTTTACAGACGAGCTGGGGTCATCTGGGATCATAACAAAAGCTCAAGTTCATTCAAGTAAGCTACTATTTTTCCCTTGAAGGAAGCATTATCTGATCTAAGTATACACTTCCAACTTTTTACAACAAGGCATGATACAAATTCTTATCAGTTTAAGGTGGCCGAACACAGTTTTCAAGTGCCTATGCCTAATTCACCATAACTTTTCAATTATTTATGCTTTGCCGCCCATTTTTTGCAAGAGTCAAGGTTAACCACAGAAATATTTATTCTCGCATTTTGACTAGGGTGTGTGCTGTTGTCATGGCAACGGGGCTGGTTAAAAACAAGGCTTAAATAATGGTTTCTGTTTATTTAAAAAAATTCCAGTCGTTAGATTGTTTTCATATTTTGCACACTAAGAAATGACATTAAATCCCTTCTGCCGACACGGTTCTAATAAAATTTTGACATAGGCGATTTCCGTAATTCGCTGTTAATCGTTTTCTGTATTATTAAAAATCCCCTATGTCAAATTTCAGATTTTTTTGATAGATCATTCACGTGGTCTCTGATCTATTTTTCTGCCAAATTTCTTGAAATTCTAACGACTGGATCGTTAGAAATAGGCATGTTTCTGCTAAAGCAATCGATCTCAATTTTTCGAGCAGCTGCGCATGCGTTGCATTTAACTGGGTTCTTTCGGTAACAAACAAAAGCTGAAAATTGCTGGGTTATATGCATTGTTACCTTTTCTAACATATCTCTGTAATAAAAGACTTAAAAGCCATCAATACACTGCGTTCAATTATAGAGAAAAGCAACACAGATAGTGCGGGTGTTGAGTAAATACTACGCTCTACTGACGGCATGTTTGTTTTTTGAAATCCTTGTGCACGTGCTAAATATTGCATCAGCAAAAGCATGCGCGAAAACTGTGTTCGGCCACCTTAAGCTGATGAGGTGATATAAGTGTTTTTCTGTTAAGCCGGAATGTTGGGGACCTATCCCGGCTGATTAGAAAGAGAAGATACAATGTAAGCAATTAAGCCATCAGCTTTATGCCTCCTAGCAGGGTGAGATGAAAATGAAAAGATGAGGTTGCCCTTTGGGCAAGCTGTTACTTGAGGTTACTAGCCTGAAGGTCTGAGGAGCTAGCCCGAAATTAAATGGTTTATAAAGAATAATCAGATTTATTTAATTGTCCAAAATACAAGTAATGATACCAAGCATAGATATAAACTAATTCTTAGTTACTGTAGTATTTAGATTCCTGAATGTGATTTTGTTTAACTTCAACCTCAAATTAAACAATGTAACAGAAACGACCAGTTTTTACGCTTGACCACAAGACGTTGCTTTCTGCTACACACTTTTTGGTATAAAAGCTCAATTTATCATCAGAAAAAAAGACCAACAGTGCTTGCCCATCGGGCAAGCTACGATAAGAAAACGCTAGCCCGACAAGTCATTCCACTAACCCCGGGCTATCAGACAGCACTTTTGTTGCGCCCTGTCCTAGTCCTTATATCTATCTGAGTACAAGATCAGTTGATAATTTGAATAGCCCCTTGATTCAAGTTTTCAAAGTTTTGATGTTATATGAATTATCACCCAGTTGTGGAACCTTGAAGTAAATGGAGTTGCTGCCGAGCAATAATTTCCATCTGTACCCGTTTTCATCATGTGCAAGGTGGGGTAACGTGGGTGAGGGGCGGGGGGGGGGGGGGGTACTACTTACTCTCCCCTGTGTTGAATTGTTTGCTGAAGTGATTCATAGGCATAGTACAGTAGATTTGTATGTATCGATGTAGCCACAAGATATCTGTTTCAGCTGCCCTTTGAGTCTGCTTTGGTTTTCAGTTGTCAAAGGGAGTCCCAAATCTCTTTCTTGGTAGCCTGATGGAGGGTTAAAAATGATGCCATTCATTAAAAAAGTACA
>JAHPZR010047190.1:5000-19024 GCA_019787425.1 Platygyra sinensis | reverse complement strand
CTGTCAGTCCTTTGCAGATGACCTATTCAGCACCGAACAAGGCAGACATTCAAAATGGGACGCTTTGTAGATTGTTGTCTGTCAATTTCGCCGTCTTTAAAAACGTTTTTTTTTTTTTTTAATTTTTTTTTTATTGCATTAGTATGAACTTACTACACAAGGAAACGATGTTACATTTAAGTGTGCTAGAATGATGCCAATTAAAGGAGTTACATGTACGTCACGGAATTCCTATTTTGAAAAGCTGAGCCTAAATTTTTCAAGTTTGTCGCTCGTAACCCAATCTTCTCCACCTTAACCATCCTTGTTCGTTCATGGTTTATTGTTATCTATGTGTGTGTTTTTTTTTTGTAAACTATGATTATATTTTCAGGTTTCCTTCAATTTTAAAATGAAATTTTGTACGTGGTCAAAATAACTTGACTGAACATCTTAATAGTGACAACAATTATACACGTACAAATCACGTGGCGTTTAGAGCCCGAAATTCGTGACAAAATCGTAAAAAAAAAAAAAAAAAAAATATGTCTGTCTTCCTTGCATTCATATAGATTACTTTCAGTAAATATACGCCCTCCCCAATAGAAAAGGGCTAAAAATATCCTCGGGGTGGGAAAAAATAATACTCGAAACACCGGATTAATTAATATTTACATTTCACCTGCACAGCACGACGCCATGAGGCTTTACGGGATTTCCCAACACACAAAATCTCTTCACCGAAACTGTTGCAATTTACTTGAGAGGCAGATTTCAAAATTTATTGTTTAATTTTAGAACGAAGGAGAGGCCAAAATTAAAACTATTATCTGGATTCCTTCAGAATGGTGGAAAACACATTTGAAAAGTGTGCAAAAACCCCTTTTGGAAGCGCTCACAGCTGTGTCAGCAATAACCCAGGCACAAAGAAAAATACACGTGCAATTCTCTGGCAATGATAGGCAAATTAAGAACTGGATCAATTTGCAGTTAGTCTGTGAGAACCATTGAAAAACTCTCCCTAGAATTTGCACCGCAGATTTCAAGAAGATTCAAAACGAAAAGTTTAAAAAATTTTTGAAATATCGAAAAAGAATTTCAAAAAGATTTCACGCCAGTCCAAAAGCCAACCAGCGACAGTTTGTAGATATGCTACCGACATCCTTCATCTTCAAACCCTGTGCTATTCATAACAAAACCGGAAAACTGTGTAAGCGCGATGTATGATATGATAACTAATGTGCAACCTTGCGGTGTCTACGTTTATTTTTCTTCCGATTTCAGTGTCTTTCATAACAATAATTCAGAAAGAAAACAAAATTGTTCAGTGGACTCGCAGACCTTTACGAAGGTTTGGAAACCAACACTTTGACAAACATTCTGCGCGGACCGCTTAGTAAACTTATCCTCTTCGCAGTATCCGACGAATGTCACCACAAACTGTGAACATAATTTTAACAATGTTTTATTCAAAGTTGCAGCTTAAACTTGTGACAATGTGAAATCGTTAATTATATGAAATGCCCTTCTTTCCCACCGCAGTTACAAGTTAAGCAATACAATTTTCAAGTGATCAAAGCAACTTCCGCTTTTGGCTGAGTTCTCCGTAATTACCTTCCGCAGCGCACGGGCCAATTATCAACTAGCGAAAAGCAGAAACAAGTTATATTCCTTGATTTGGTTACGGGAACGTTAACTGAAAGTTATCTTTTACGAAAACGTGAAATTGTAACAAAACGCCGCTCAAAGAAAAACGCAGAGGTTCATTTTCCAAGCGTTAATTTGTGTTTCAGTGAGAGAGGCGCGTGGGCGCACCGCCGCTGACCCACAGCTGGAAATAGAGCCTACCCTACGCTCGGAGGTCATCAAGTCTGTAAACGTACTATAACTCTGCAAACTGCAAGAGCTAAGTTGCTCTTATAAACTATAAGCACTCTTTATACACAAAAACACAAACTGGATTTAACGGAGCTACCGCACGCCAAAGATTAAGAAATATATTCTCGCTAACAACAAATGCAAACAAGCTAAAAAGCGACCCAACTAACTGTTCTTTTTTTTCTTTTCTTTTGTGTGGTTAATGGCAAATAAAATGAAAAATGGAAAATGCTTTGGTGCTATCAGAGCACGGAGACATTCCTCAAGTGTTCTTTCCCGCTCGTCGTTTGCACATCCATCTCGTATCTACTAAGCTTTCAATTCCTGACGACCACTAAATGCGAGTGCCCTAATCACGTTTTGGAAGCCACAAGTCAAAGCGAATTTTGTTTTTGCCGATTTGTTTCCTCAGTTTCAGGACAAAAAGCGCTATAAAGCTCGTCTGCGTTTTGCCATATTCAAAAAGTTGAAGTAAAAGAATAGACCCTTCTCCAAAATGGCGGCCAAAAATTGAAATAAGTCAAAATTAAAAAGTATACCAGCACTAGAAAGAACAACTTTACTTTAGAAACCCTACAAAGTTTCAGCATTTGAGGTGTGATATCAGCTGAGAAAATATACCCCCAGTCATACAAGCGTCTGTAAACTTTTCGATTTTCAACTTAAATATTACACCTGAAATGCTGAAACTTTCCAGGGTTACTAAAGTAAAGCTGTTCTTTCAAGTGCCGGTATAGGTTTTTCAATTTTAGCTAATTTCAACTTATTTGAATTTTCGGCGGCCATTTTGGAGGAGGGTCTATTACAGAACATTTTCGAAATAGGATTTAAAAAATTTGTGAAGTGATCGTACAAAAATCGCCCTCGGAGAAAAAATATTTCGAAATAAACAATTCGCAGACTTGCTTTTGTTTTGTATATATTAATCTAGCTACTGTCTAAATTTGAAGGCAATCGAGCAAATTCCCCTTGAGTTGTAACTTTTCAAGTGTCTGCTTCAAGGGAAAAAAATCATTCCAGTAAGCAGCGCTAAGAAAAATCTGTTGCTTCGCAAACAAACTCCACCCACATACTAGGCCCTTTATTGGGTTTTCAGTTCATTGAGCCAATCAGCGCTTGGAAAGTTTATTTCGCGGTGAAATGTACGTGCGAATCTCCAAAAATCCCTCAAGACGGAGAGTAGCCTGCGAACAGTCTCCGCGCGAGCACGGAAAAAAAACGGCGAGCGCGAAACAGAAGAACAATGCAGGATCATGCTCATCGGGAGCCTGTTTGTAGGATAGGCGCAAAGAGAATTTTTTTGTGGTCTGGCAAAATAGACCTTTTCATGGTTAGTTCTGCTCATTTGCATTACAATGAAATCTAGCATGTATGTGAGGCAATTTCGGGCTATTTTGTAGTTTTAGCCCGAAATTGCCTCGCATCCACGTCGGATTACATTGTAAAACTAACCGTGAAAAGGGCTATTAGGAAGACGAAAAAGGATACGAACGCCAGAGTAGCTGGGCGAAGAAAACAAACAAAAGAAAGCGCGATGGAGCAAATGTGCATGAATAATATTCGAATAGATCTGATCTCAATGAGACCGACGATTCATCAACCTGATGAATCGTCGGGGAACTTGACAGCGATCTCTTCTGTTGAGTCCGATACTGAGAAGCCATACTCAGTATTATTCCCGCGAAAGTCGTCTCGGTTGATTGCCCGCATACACGTAATAAAGACAAAATTAAAACAATCAAATCGAAGTCAAATCTTTTATTTACTAACGCAACACAGTTTAGGAGTGATAAAAACTAGACTTATTAATCTTAAAGAAGCATGTAAATACAAATTACGCTCTGATTGTGAAGGACTGCTACTAAACCCTGTGAAATTCAAGACTTCAACACCGTTAGGAGATCGATCTTTTGTTGCTGCTGTTCGTCAACTATTAGACTATATGGAATTCATTGCCCTATGCGACTAGGAGTAGCCCCTCAGTAGCATCTTTTAAAAAGACATTTCTATGAACCCTGTCCATGAAAGGGGGTCCATGGACCCGGTCTACGGAGAAGGTCCATGGACCGGGGTCCATATTTTGTACTCTCCCGTATATCTGCTTACCTTTTCTATACAAAAATTTGCCAAGTTTGAGAGTAGCCAATTTAAGTTCTTACATTCAGAGCTTATCAAGGTAACTTATCCCATTTTTTTTGAACAAGGTGAAATTTTGTTACTTTTGTCTTTGTCTAGTAGGTCGAACTTTTGGTCGCATCTCGGCTTTCAGGTACTGGTGCTTGGCTTAAAAGTGCAATGAATCAAAAGCTTAGATGTTTTGCTACACGGCGACCATAATGCACTAGTATGCACAAGCAGATTTTTGCCATTTTCACTAAACGATTTTTTTTTTTTTTACTGTCTACTGGCTGCGCTATTGATGTCACACATGTCGGTTTGACCACTAACAGTTCACATTTTTCAACTCTCTGAAAGTTTTGTTCTTGCTCACGAGAGATTTCATTCTGTGTATTTCTAGAACTAAGAAATACCCATTTAAGACAATACGTTCCCGTAGTTTATCAATTGTTCTGGTTCAGTTTTACCGCTTTTAAATAATTTCTCTGTCTTTTTCATACGTTTCTTTGACTGTGGTGACGAGATATAAGGAACCGCTATTTTTGGTCTGTATATTTTTTGGGCCCAGTTCTACTCCATGGAAGCTCCATTCTTGTCCTCAGAGGCCGCGCTCGTTTAAGTCAGCACCAAGGATCGCGTCCTCTGGGAAGGTCCAACGCCGGAGGTTGGCGATCCACGGACGTCGTGTCACTCTCCGCATGCTCAGCGCCAAGTCTGACAATCTGATTAGATGAGAATACGGAACGATTTCTCTGCGCATGCAGGAAAAATCTGACCCCGCCGGAGGTCGCAATTATTGGTGCTGACCAAAAGTAACGCGGCCTCTGGTGACGAGAATGATGGAAGCTCATGAGGCATTAATGGTTCTCTGGCGTGTTTTCAAGTTTGTTTATTTTTTGTTATTTTTATGATTGTACACCATCTAAAGCTGTATCTGTAGGCTGTCTTGATACGTACTAACACACTGTTGCGTCACTCCAGCTAGTCTTATTATCGTTTCTCCAATCTAACGCCTCTTTTGCTGGCCATCCTTATGGTACATTTCTTATTGTAAAACATTTTGTCTAAGTTTTGTAGTACTTTGGGTTATTAAATTGTAATAAATATATAATATGGAATGTATAATTTCTTTCCAGCGAGTTTTAGTTGCCCAAAAGTTGCGAATATCGAGGACGATTGTGGTGCAAGGATCGAGAATATATGTTTCTCGGATTCAGATTGCCCTCAGAGCAGGAAATGCTGTCCACGAGCAGCAGATGGAGGTTGCTCTTTAATTTGTGAAAAACCTCGTGTCCTCGGTAAGTAAATTCAAAGCTGCTTGTTTTTAATTATTACACCTCATGTTCACTTCCGCGATGACGTTAAGGTTGTACTAAAATAAGTTTTAACTGGAAAGGTGGGGTGATAACCGAATGATTAAGTATAGAATTTTACCCTTATGTCTTTGTCAAACTACAAATAGGTTCAAACTATTTTTTTTCGAACTGTCATCTATCCTCCTCTTTAAAAAATAAATCAAGAAGAAAGGTCGTTGAGTTTGTTATTGTCTTCTCAATTTCCTCAGAGGGTTGCCCAGTGCCACTGGACTTCGCGTTGATTGTGGATACATCAGGTAGCATTAGTAGACGGAATTTCAAAAAATTGCTAGAGTTTATAGAGGAGATGGTGGATGGGTTTGATATATCAGTGAATGGTACACGTATTGCTATCGTGGAATACAGCACTGAACCCTCCGTTCAAGTGAAGTTTAACGATTTCTCAGGGGCGGCGCTGAACGCCGCAAATGTGAAAAGGAAAGTTCGTAAAATTCCTCATGTTCGTGGTACGACGTACATAAATAAAGCTTTGGCAATGGCAAACAGAGATGTGTTTTCTGCCAAAGGAGGAATGAGACAAGATGTGTTAAAGGTAAGGTAAAAAGCCTTTGAACTCTGTGTTTGAACGAAATCTTGAGTGCGAGCTTTTTAATTTAATCACACTCTCATCTGAAACGCATGCTTCTCTTTGTCTAGAAATGAATGCTATATAAGCATGTGTACATAGCTAGGCTGTGTACATAAAGGCGCACTGCAGGTAAGCCTCCATTTCTGCATCGCAAGCTCCCTTTACTGAAATTGAGCGTCCCCTTTCCTTGAGGTAAAGCGCCTAACATTTGCAAACTTCCGTTCGAGCTGGATAGAAGACCAGCACGAGAACCAAATATAGCCGATATATGGTTTGTCCCTAAAAATTAACCACTTATTAACTTGTCATGATCGGGAGGAAACAGTTAAATTTGTTTTCCGAGAGTTCCAGTGTTTCCCAATGCGGGAATCCCCCTTATAACTATAACAATGTATTCATTTATTATATAACTGATCTCGTTGAAACTCTCAGGTGGCTCTAGTTATGACTGATGGCAAACAAACCCTTGACGATGAAACCTCCGGCCTCACTACAGACATCCTTTTCAAAGCTGTTAAACCTCTTAAAGAAAAAGGCATAAGAGTGATATCACTGGGTATTGGGCCAAACACCCAGTTATTTGATCTATTGACACTTGCTTCAACGGACAACGATGTGTATTTAGCCCAAGATTTCACGGAGCTCAAAAACCTAGTAGCAGAACTAACGGAAAGAAAGTGCCCAGGTATATTGTTTATCGTTATATGTGTTGAGTGTCCATAATCATATTTGCGTTGTACTCTGAGTGTGAAAAGACTTCATGTCAACTCCAAAGAAGCCGTGCTGTGTCTATAAAAGCCTTTAAGGTCTTGTGTCGATAATTCCCTATCATTTTATGGCTCTTTCTAACAAGGACTGGGAACTAACAAATTCACGAATTTGATTGGCTGAAACCGATATTGAAAGCAGTCTAGATTTTGCCATATAGAGCGGCATCGTGACCGGTAATGTTTTGCACTGAAAACGTTGCAAACTAAAATGCGAAATTACGCACTATTTTCTTCCAATAATATTTCATTTGAGAAGTGCCAAGAATTAAATTCAGCTCATCGCCGTTTCCAAGAATTATGTCAGTTAGTACAAACCAGTTACATTAAACGAATTTAATTGGCTAGTACGGGGGGCCAAACGAGTTTTAAATTAACGACGGTTTTTAAACATACTTTGTTAATGATTGGAACATAGTTGATGGCAGATGGTCCGAGTGGAAGGACTGGGAAATGTGTTCTGTGACATGCGGAGGAGGAACTCAGAATCGCGGAAGAACTTGCACCAATCCACCTCCAGCTCATGGAGGGAAGGATTGTATTGGGGAGGGTGTACTTACACGCGCTTGCAACGAAGACCCCTGTCCAGGTATTATAATTATAATAATAATAATAATAATAATAATAATAATAATAATAATAATAATAATAATAATAATAATAATAATAATAATAATAATAACTTTATTTAAGTGTCGAGTGTATTTAGCGCCGTAGCGCTAATTGGGGACACTGTAAACAAGTAACCAAATATTGCAAATTGAACATAAACTGTCAAGAATCCCAACTGGTGGGAGGCTGACCAGTTGGCTATTTACACAACGCGGTCGAGGAGTTGAACTCGGGACTACCGAGAACAAATCCAGATAGTAGTAGGGTGGAGGATTTGAACCAGGGACCTCTAGATTTCAAATCCAGCGCCACGCTGTCTCCCTGTGATCAAGACATCGCATGTGCACCCATGCTGATGTTTTTATTTTATGCAAATTACCCAGGCTCCCGCCCAAACAAATCGATTTTTAACTGAATTTCAAAGGTTTGAGATTAACTGGATAAGGTAGTGTCGAATGATACTTTGACCAGGAGGCATCAGCTTAACCAAAACTTCCGTCTTGTGTTTCTCGCTATAGGGGGTGAGCGTAGCTTGTTTGACGAACAGCGATTGGGTGAAAATGCATGATAAAAGTCCTGCGTTTGAGCTGAAAACTAATTGGATCGATAATGAGCGCGCAAAATTCTATTCTTTATCAGTTAATTATTGTAAAAGACGGCTTGAATATTGCCTAGTTCATGAATTCGTTCAAGGTCAAGTAGTGATGAGATACCGAGAAGTCCTTTAGCGCAAAATTACGAGAAATGAAGAAGTGAATTTCTTCTGCAGTTGATGGCAATTGGACTGATTGGGGAGACTGGGAACAATGCAGTGTCACTTGCGCTGGTGGAACACAGAGTCGATCTCGAACTTGTACCAATCCCCCACCACGATATGGAGGCCGAGGCTGTACTGGAGAGAGTGAAGACTTACGCTCTTGCAATGAAGACCGATGTCCAAGTAAAGAAATTTGGTTTACTCAAGCTACCTAAATAGAGGACCATTTCCATTTTTTTCTTTCAGATTCTCTATCTTGTCCTTATAACTATTGTTTATGGAGATGCACATGTATTACATTATTTTTTAGGGCTTGGTAGTACATCAAGGGACTTCATCAATGTTTTTCGTTTGAGTAACGAGGCCAGCCGCCGCTACATTTATTCTTTAATGCTTACTCACTGTTTCATGACCTAAGAATGTGACCTTCACTAATGCAAGTACTATTGAATGCGCAGTTGACGGCAAGTGGACGGAGTGGAGGGACTGGGAGCCATGTTCTGTATCTTGTGGTGGTGGTATCCAGATGTCTCGTCGATCATGCACTAACCCAGCGCCCGCGTTTGGAGGGGCGGACTGTGAAGGGGACAGCGTACGATCTAGATCATGCAATGAAAATGGATGTCCTGGTAAATACCATAAACAAAACGATCATTTTCATTTCATATCTGTTGATACGAAAATCATGTTGAAATATTTTCCCCTTTTCTTTGAACTTGTCGAGGCTAATATGAACTTCGCACCGTCCAACACACAAAAATTGTCTTATTGGTAAATCTCCAAAACAATGCAACGTGGAGCTTTTATTCCAAAAGCAAACTGCATACTTCCGGCAAATTGTTTTAGTTAAGTTGTGTCTCCTGGTCATGAGTAGCAATATTGCACATCATTTGCATCAATTCATTTTTATCAATTCACATTCATTCCACATATTGATGATTCTTTGCATGAGTGTGCTCATGTTGGCCTGGCTGCACAGGTGCGCATTGTTAACCAGCATGGATGGTAGAATTTTTTATAGCACTGGGTTAATTTCTCCCGCAGTTGATGGGAATTGGACCGATTGGGGAGACTGGAATCTATGTAGTGTCACGTGCGCTGGTGGAACCCAGAGTCGATCTCGAACTTGTACCAATCCTCCACCACGATATGGAGGCCGTGAATGCAGTGGCGAGAGCGAAGACGTACAGTCTTGCAATGAAGACCCATGCCCAAGTAAAGAAATTTTGTCTTACTCTTACTACCTAAATAGAGGGTCCCTCCCTATTTCTTCTTTTAAGATTTTCCACATAATCGATCTGATGAAATTCCTATTTGTTATATGTTGGCCCTGGCTGCACAGATGCGCATTGTTAACCAGCATGGATAGTAGAATTTTGACAACATACAACCTTGTTATAGCACTGGGTTAATTTCTTCCGCAGTTGATGGAAATTGGACCGATTGGGGAGACTGGAATCTATGTAGTGTCACGTGCGCCGGTGGAACCCAGAGTCGATCTCGAACTTGTACCAATCCTCCACCACGATATGGAGGCCGTGAATGCAGTGGCGAGAGCGAAGACGTACAGTTTTGCAATGAAGACCCATGCCCAAGTAAAGAAATTTTGTCTTACTCTTACTACCTAAATAGAGGGTCCATCTCTATTTCTTCTTTTAAGATTTTCCACAAAATCGATCTGATGAAATTTCCATTTGTTTATGGAAATGCACATTAATCAATTTATTCTCATGAAAAGAAACAAACGCAGAGATTGACAATCTATAACTTGGCAAATTGCCTCGTTTGAGTGACGAAACCATGACCTATCAATACGACTTACACTAATACAAGTACTATTGAATGTGTAGTTGACGGTAAGTGGACCGAATGGAGGGACTGGGAGCCATGTTCTGTATCGTGTGGTGGTGGTATCGAGATATCTCGTCGATCATGCACTAACCCAGCGCCTGCGTTTGGAGGAGCAGACTGTGAAGGGGACAGCGTACGATCTAGATCATGCAACGAAAATGGATGTCCTGGTAAATACCATAAACAGAACGATCATTCCCATTTGATATCTGTAAATACGAAAATTATGAAAATGTTTCCCCTCATCTTTAAACTTGTTGAACGCTAACGTGAACAATGCACCAACACCGGCTCCAAATCAACGCAACGAGAATCATTTATTCCAAACGCAAATTACATGTACGTACCTTTAGTAAATTGTTTTGGTTAAGTTGTGTCTCTTGGTCAAAGATACTGAGCTCGTACATCATTCATTGGTATCAATTCTTTTCCATTTTACATTTAGTTGAAAGATCGCTGAGTATGCAGATGTTAGTTTTGGTTGCATTGTTCGCCTGCATGAGTTTTGAAGTCACTGAACCATGTTATAACAATGGGTTTATTTCTTACGCAGTTGATGGCAATTGGACCGATTGGGGAGACTGGAATCTATGTAGTGTCACGTGCGCTGGTGGAACCCAGGGCCGATCTCGAACTTGCACTAATCCCCCGCCACGAAATGGAGGCCGTGAATGCAGCGGAGAGAGCGAAGACGTACAGTCTTGCAATGAAAATCCATGCCCAAGTAAAGTATTTTTTTTTTTTTTGCGCGGTGTAAATATAAGGGGTCAATAAACTGATACTGCTACCATCAGAAGCCCATTACAAGGAGCTTGCAACTCTCATAATAAGCCAATGTCTATTTTTAGATATTTTTCCCACGAAAACGTCTACATAAGCTCGCTTCGGTGAAGATAAAACAGTGCGGACCCACGTGAAAATGTCGACATCATGCTGATATGTCAACATTAGTCCATGCTTGTGATTGCAATTGGTCACTGAGGTTCCTGTGGGGATCTGAATTCGAGATAAATTCAAACTAAAAATAGATCGGTCTATGAAAACGCCGTGACAGGAATATGGGGTAGTCCCAGGCTCCTGGTGACGGGCTCCTGCTACTGGGTGCTTCTTTTGACTAATTATTTTGAGTTGCACTTACCTAACACTAACATACTATTAAATGCATAGTTGATGGTAGGTGGACTGCGTGGAAAGCTTGGGAACCCTGTACTGTAACATGTGGTGGTGGTAATCAAATCTCCCGGCGATCCTGTAATGACCCGGCGCCTGCTTTCGGAGGAGCTGACTGTCAAGGAAATAGCGTGCGCTCTCGTTCATGCAACGAAAGGGGATGTCCTGGTAATTATTCATCTATCTTTATTTAAGAGCAAAATCGTCCAGAGAGCATATACCATTTGTCCTTGAACGTACCTTTTTAGTTATGCGGTTCTTTTAATCACCTTTCCCACTAGTTAATTTTTCAAACAAATTCACTGTCTACAGTTGTTTATATTAATACTGTTATTATTATTATTATTATTATTATTATTACTATTTAGTTCAGTTTACAAAGGCCGAGTCCTTCCTACTACAGTTTTGTATTATATCCTGTTACTTAGCAATAAATTGTGTTCCACTTGTTCTACTTGTACGTCCTCAGGGAGATGAGTTACTTAAAGACATAGAGTGGGTTGTTATGTCACGGTGCGATTGACACTCATTACAGTCAACTCTCTCTCAAACGGACACCCTCGGGAACTGGAAAAAAAGTCCGGTAGTAGAACTGTCCGCTTACAGAATTATTCCCATTGCGGACACCCAAGAAAGATATAGCGGAAGTCCGCTTACGGGAGAGTTATTACATTAGCGGGTTACATGTTTTATTGTGTAGCCAAAAAGCAACTGAAACACTTTACTGATGTCAAATGTTAAAACTGGCCCCCTCCCCCTCCCCCCCCCCCCCCAAAAAAAAAAGAAAAGAAATGAATTCATTGCTAAGTGCCGATTCATATACATGGTTTGTCCGCTTATGAGAGAGCGTGAACAAAAAAAGTCCAATTTTTCGTTTTCAAAAGTCTACTTATGAAAGTATCCGCTTAAGGGAATGGGTACTGAAATGAAAAGTTTGACTGGAAAGTAAAAAGGGGAATTGAAAACAGTGTCCGTAAGTAAAGCTGTCCGGTTACGAGTGTCTGTTGGCGGAGAGTTGACTGTATTACAGAAGAAACAGCGTATGTTCCCTTTATCTGTAATGAGACTGAGTAATGATGATGCAGCGCTGAGAGCGCTCGTCTCCCACCAATGTTCAGGTTAGATTCCGACGCAGTGCCATACATATGTGTTCTCACCTTACCCCGAGGGCTGTTCTCCGGTATTCTTCCCTCCTGAGAAAACTAATTTTTGGAAATTCCAATGTGAGGTAGATGCTCATGTGATATCGATATCTTGGGGTTCAGGCATTTTTCGGCCGTCTCAAACTCATTTACGTTAGGAAAACGCGCATGTATTTGAAATAAATATAATAAGGGAAACAAACGCTAAAAGGTAAAACAGGAATCCATTTGATCATTGCTCGATAAGATTTGTGAAAGCGAATTCTATTGAAACATTTCTTATCGCCACTCCCATGCATTTATACTCTTTGTTCTTATAATTACAGTTGATGCAAACTGGTCCGAATGGAGCGAGTTCAGCACTTGCACTCTGTCTTGTGGAGGTGGAACACACACTCGGTCCAGAACGTGTACCAACCCACCACCGAAATTCGACGGACAGGACTGCGTAGGAGAACGTGTTGACGTGCAACCGTGCAATACCCTCCCGTGTCCAGGTCAATAACTGGTTTTAGCTTAGTAATAGTGAAGTATGAAATTGTTGACTCCAGAACATGAAATGAGAGTTGCTAGTTATAGACGTGAAGAAAAGAATGAGTGCGGAGATCAATGTGGTACGTTATTTTAGTTGATAATCGTCACTCTTCCAAAAATCATGACTGCAGTCCTATATCAACCAAGACATTGAGCTTACCATTTCCAAACTAAGACGGTCTCGAAAGGTCCTTTCACGACTGACGACCTTTTGCCAAAATTGCAGTGCTCAGGTTTTTCAAAATTTGTCAAGGAAACGAGAAATTTGAGAGGCTAGTGCACGGAAAGTAAGGGTACATGCACACTTTTACAGAAAGGACCTTGAGTAGGTTCATAAAATGCATGTCCTCTGTCTAACCTGTGCTTGTTGCCTTCCATTTCCTCAAACAGTCAACGGAAGATGGTCGCTATGGGGTAGGTGGGGTTCATGTTCAATGACATGTGGAGGTGGCATTCAAGATCGACTGCGAACTTGTACCAATCCTTCTCCGGCTTTCGGTGGCAGTCCGTGTTCCGGTCCCGATATAGAAACCAGATTTTGTCAGCAGCTTCCGTGTCCAGGTAGTTAAGCAATAAGTCAAGTACACTCTTGTTCTGATATCGCAGAGAAGTCAGAAAGCAAAAAAATATATATGATAGTTTTGGAAATCGGAAGTGGCGCAACCAAATTTGAAAACTTTGGGTTCATTATTACACGAGGTAGTGATTAATATGCCATTTACCAATTCCATGCTAATTCCTTTCATGGGCAACCGTGTAGACGTTTTAAACGATACAAATGGAAAGATCAACGTTCTCGAACTCCCCTAATACTCATTGAAATAACGAATAATGAATATTGATTGATTTTCTTATGAGGTACTGACTGATGCCATTTGTAAGTTCCATGATTATGCCATATACGCTCCAAATTGACCACTAAACCAAACGAGAAATGTTCTCAAACCTCTGGCACCTTCCTGTCATCTTTACGAGGGTATTCTTTTCATCTCTGCTGCTTTGAGAATTTGTCCGCAATAAGATTTGCAATTTCCGTTCTAAAGGCGAGGCTTGGTGGTGAATGTTGCTCGTCTGACCTCATCATGCATAGGATCTTGTACACGTTTTATGCGGTACTGTTGGAGACATCAGCGTTCTTGAATTTCCTAATGCTCACCAGTTAAAAGCATTTTTTTTTCTTTTACGTAGTTGATGGAAGGTGGGCCGTCTGGGATAGTTGGAGTACTTGTACAGCCACTTGTGGAGGTGGACTGCAGGAACGGTCGCGAGCTT
>JAHPZR010047189.1:0-16688 GCA_019787425.1 Platygyra sinensis | reverse complement strand
TTGTTGTTATAAGACAAGGAGATATCAGTAAACGTAATAAAAAGGGGGTCACCGTGCTTGTTTTCACGCAACAAAGCTGGCAAAGATGGTTATTAAGGTGACTTTTGGTAATCTCCGTGCACAACAAAATAAGCGCGATTATTTTCCAATGCGGCGTGTTGTATCACACAGAGTTCGACTTTCTTTGATTGTTTAGACTTGCTCTGTTCGGCCCGTTAGGTCTCTATCTATAGCATTTATTTCATTTGCCAAAAAAGTAGCTATAAATTTCTGCCAATAATTTTCTTAGTTATTGAGGATATTGTCCTCATTGAATTTATAAAATAAAAAGTGGGGATCAACATGCTCGTTTAAGAGAAAAAGATAATTTATCTTACCTGATCTTAATTGACATATATATTTTTTTCTATTATCCTTTTAGGTTTAGTTTCGATGGAGAAGTCATATCAAACACTTGAGAGTATCTAAAAAAATATTCCAAATAAACTAATGGCTCTTCTCGTAATTAAAAGAAGTAGTAGTTTTATAAAAGCCGTTATATTTCAAGTTAACAGTGGATGTTGAAGCGACCGAAAAACTATACACAAAATGCTAATTTCTGTTAGGATTCATGCTTCAGAAACTGAAAAACTTCAAAAAATTAAACAATGGAGTTACAGTCCTAGAGACTTGAGAAAGAACGAAACATCAAATAACGGCAAACAAATAGTTGCTGCTTTCTTTTGCCTTTGTCAAAAGAATATGAGCAGCCCAAGTATATCTGTTCATCGTTCACATTCAGCATAACACGGTAGAAAAACAGTGTATCATAGACTACAGGTAAATAACTGAATTTAATTCCTCACCTGGACAAGGAATATCCTCATTGCAAGACTGCGTTTCTGTACTCCTCCCAGGACAACGCAATCCACGAAACGCTGGTGGGGGATTGGTGCAAGTACGAGATCGACGCTGTGTTCCTGCACCACATGTTCGCGAACATCTGCCCCAGGCTTTCCAGGCCGCCCAATTGCCGTCCACTATACAGTCAGAAAAGAGAAAACAGTCTGAGCAAAAAGCATTTGTTTTCTGCTGTTGTTCACTCTTCTGTTGACGCGAAAGTTGTATTTGCACACTGGATAAACTTTCTCGCAACAGATATGATAAATCTATAGCGCCCCATATGACGTGCTTTAACTAATGCACATACTCTGAACCAGTTGTCTAACAACTAAAAACGTGTGATCAACTTTTAACTAGGCTTAACAACTGGAAAGGCTTGAAAACCGATGTTTATGGATAATCATTACATCCTTAACGTTTTAGGATTTCTACCTGGACATGGTACGTTATTGCAAGAGCGAGCCTCCTTATTCTTTCCACGACAATCTCTGCCGCCGTACGCCGGTGGGGGATTGGAGCAGGCTCGTGTTCGGTCTTGGGTCCCTCCACCACAGCTCTTGGTACATACGCTCCAACGCTGCCATCTCGCCCAGTTACCGTCAACTAAGTGAAACGTCACAAGGGAAGAAAATAATCATTTTACTGTCTCTAGAAGGGAGCGGGGTGATATCAATACAGTCACTTATTGTAATAATTTTCTTGTTAAATTAAAAGAATCTAGGTCATTTCTAAAGGTAATTTAGTATTGGCTACCATCCCAGTCCATGGGACCCGGCAGAATTTTACTTCTGCCTTGTTTGTTGTCGTTAATCATGTTTTCTTTTCTTTATATTACCAAGATGATGGGCTGTCTGAATACGTGTCACATTTGTCAAAGATTTCCATTAGGAACGTTAAGATCTTCGTCAGTTTTCTTATATTCCAATTCAAATGTTCGTTATAGTCCGATAGCGAAATAGTTTCCGAGCTATGAGTACAAAAGTCACCGTCATAAGGAAACAAAACTAAGCAAAGCGCAATGTTTGCTCCTTTGATGTCTAAAATCAATTGCAACAAAAATATAATAAGCCTTACCCGCACATGGTTTAGTATTGCATCTTACGACTTCCACTCCATCGCCGGGGCAGTCTTTACCACCATTTGAAGGGCGTGGACGAGTACAAAATCTCTCTCGGCGTTTTGTCCCTCCATTACATGTCACTGGGCATCTACTCCACCGTTCCCAGCGACCCCAGCTGCCATCAACTTAATACAATGAGAAGTACACAGTAGTTAAGAAGTCAGAGTGAAAACACAGCTGCAACATTCAGAAAAATGGAATGTGAAAAACACGATCTGTAAGCTGGTCTTTTATCCTAAACATATCTCAGGTATTTTGGCTTATCAAACCGTCAGTTGTATTAAATACTCTTAAGGTTGTATCGTGCCCACTCAAACAAAGCACCATGGCCATTTTGTAATTGGTTCTCTGTAGCTTCAAAGCAGTTGTTTAGAGTCTTAATCAGATATGTTTTATATAACTTGTGTTTTACCTGGGCAATATTCCCTGTCGCAGATGTAGCTTTCGCTATTGTGCCCAAGACACTGTGCTCCACCAAAAGCTGGCGGGGGATTGGTACAAGTCCGATATCGATACTGTATTCCAGTGCCACAGGACACTGAGCAGCGACCCCAGTCACCCCAGTAGGACCAACTACCCGGAACTGAGTGGATGTAAGATTGAATTTATCATGAGTAAACAAAGAATATTTAAGGTGATTCCCTGGTAAAAGAACCCGCTATAGATTTCCGATGGTATGGTATGGTATGTTGTTGTTATAAGACAAGGAGATATCAGTAAACGTAATAAAAAGGGGGGGTCACCGTGCTTGTTTTCACGCAACAAAGCTGGCAAAGATGGTTATTAAGGTGACTTTGGTAATCTCCGTGCACAACAAAATAAGCGCGATTATTTTCCAATGCGGCGTGTTGTATCACACAGAGTTCGACTTTCTTTGATTGTTTAGACTTGCTCTGTTCGGCCCGTTAGGTCTCTATCTATAGCATTTATTTCATTTGCCAAAAAAGTAGCTATAAATTTCTGCCAATAATTTTCTTAGTTATTGAGGATATTGTCCTCATTGAATTTATAAAATAAAAAAGTGGGGATCAACATGCTCGTTTAAGAGAAAAAGATAATTTATCTTACCTGATCTTAATTGACATATATATTTTTTTCTATTATCCTTTTAGGTTTAGTTTCGATGGAGAAGTCATATCAAACACTTGAGAGTATCTAAAAAATATTCCAAATAACTAATGGCTCTTCTCGTAATTAAAAGAAGTAGTAGTTTTATAAAAGCCGTTATATTTCAAGTTAACAGTGGATGTTGAAGCGACCGAAAAACTATACACAAAATGCTAATTTCTGTTAGGATTCATGCTTCAGAAACTGAAAAACTTCAAAAAATTAAACAATGGAGTTACAGTCCTAGAGACTTGAGAAAGAACGAAACATCAAATAACGGCAAACAAATTAGTTGCTGCTTTCTTTTGCCTTTGTCAAAAGAATATGAGCAGCCCAAGTATATCTGTTCATCGTTCACATTCAGCATAACACGGTAGAAAAACAGTGTATCATAGACTACAGGTAAATAACTGAATTTAATTCCTCACCTGGACAAGGAATATCCTCATTGCAAGACTGCGTTTCTGTACTCCTCCCAGGACAACGCAATCCACGAAACGCTGGTGGGGGATTGGTGCAAGTACGAGATCGACGCTGTGTTCCTGCACCACATGTTCGCGAACATCTGCCCCAGGCTTTCCAGGCCGCCCAATTGCCGTCCACTATACAGTCAGAAAAGAGAAAACAGTCTGAGCAAAAAGCATTTGTTTTCTGCTGTTGTTCACTCTTCTGTTGACGCGAAAGTTGTATTTGCACACTGGATAAACTTTCTCGCAACAGATATGATAAATCTATAGCGCCCCATATGACGTGCTTTAACTAATGCACATACTCTGACCTATCTTTTTTATCTTATTTTTCGAAACAGTGCTTTGTAGGGTACATTCAGAGAAAGTTTAAAAAAAATTCATCGGTAAATTTTATTTCTGAGGAATCACCTTAATGCTAAGCTTCGTGACTGCCAGGGCTCGTTTCACGAAGGTCCCGAAAAGCCATAGCATTTCTCAAACATTGTGATTACAGAGCCGTTTTATTCACATATTCTTAATATTAACAGAGCTTACCCTTCAAACAAGAAGTTGGTAGAGTATCGCACCGGTATCGCGGTATCGCGGAGGTCACGGGTTCGAATCCCCTTGAAGCCCTGATTTTTTCAGGCTTCTTCTTTCCAATTGCTTTACTGCGAAGATCATTCTTCACTTTCAAGAAGTTTCAGGCGCATACACCTTTCTGTTTTGAGATGCAGTTTCAGTAAAACTTACTTTGAAGACCCGAAAATTTCTCGGGGGGTTCCTACACGATTAAATCCCCGATTCTCCTATTCTATCTAGAATTCTCCATGATTTTTTCTTATTCTCCCAGTGGACGGAAAATGGACACAATGGAGTGACTGGAATGCATGCCCAGTGAATTGTGGAGGAGCATTTCACGCACGGTCACGTTCTTGCACCAATCCCCCGCCGGCTTTTGGTGGAGCAATGTGCACTGGGCAGAGACAGCAAGTTCAAGCATGTAATGTACAGCCTTGTGCAAGTGAGTCAGCGATCTAAGTTTTTATTTTCTTTATACTTATCCTTTGCCTGTACACTGCTTTATACCTATGCGTAATTCTACCACAAAGCGATTCCGTCTCCCTTAATTCAATATTTGCAGAAAAGCATCTTATCAAGTTCATCAACGAGGGCTTGAAGAAAAAAGAGATCGAAACATAACAAAATAAAACATGCTTAACGACAACAAACAAGGCAGAAGTAAAATTCTGCCGGGTCCCATGGACTGGGATGGTAGCCAATACTAAATTAACTTTAGAAATGACCTAGATTCTTTTAATTTAACAAGAAAATTATTACAATAAGTGACTGTATTGATATCACCCCGCTCCCTTCTAGAGACAGTAAAATGATTATTTTCTTCCCTTGTGACGTTTCACTTAGTTGACGGTAACTGGGCGAGATGGCAGCGTTGGAGCGTATGTACCAAGAGCTGTGGTGGAGGGACCCAAGACCGAACAAGAGCCTGCTCCAATCCCCCACCGGCGTACGGCGGCAGAGATTGTCGTGGAAAGAATAAGGAGGCTCGCTCTTGCAATAACGTACCATGTCCAGGTAGAAATCCTAAACGTTAAGGATGTAATGATTATCCATAAACATCGGTTTTCAAGCCTATCCAATTGTTAAGGCCTAGTTAAAAGTTGATCACACGTTTTAGTTGTTAGACAACTGGTTCAGAGTATGTGCATTAGTTAAAGCACGTCATATGGGGCGCTATAGATTTATCATATCTGTTGCGAGAAAGTTTATCCAGTGTGCAAATACAACTTTCGCGTCAACAGAAGAGTGAACAACAGCAGAAAACAAATGCTTTTTGCTCAGACTGTTTTCTCTTTTCTGACTGTATAGTGGACGGCAATTGGGCGGCCTGGAAAGCCTGGGGCAGATGTTCGCGAACATGTGGAGGGGGAACACAACGTCGATCTCGTACTTGCACCAATCCCCCACCAGCGTTTCGTGGATTGCGTTGTCCTGGGAGGAGTACAGAAACGCAGTCTTGCAATGAGGATATTCCTTGTCCAGGTGAGGAATTAAATTCAGTTATTTACCTGTAGTCTATGATATACTGTTTTTCTACCGTGTTATGCTGAATGTGAACGATGAACAGATATACTTGGGCTGCTCATATTCTTTTGACAAAGGCAAAAGAAAGCAGCAACTAATTTGTTTGCCGTTATTTGATGTTTCGTTCTTTCTCAAGTCTGTAGGACTGTAACTCCATTGTTTAATTTTTTTTCAGTTTCTGAAGCATGAATCCTAACAGAAATTAGCATTTTGTGTATAGTTTTCGGTCGCTTCAACATCCACTGTTAACTTGAAATATAACGGCTTTTATAAAACTACTACTTCTTTTAATTACGAGAAGAGCCATTAGTTATTTGGAATTTTTTTTAGATACTCTCAAGTGTTTGATATGACTTCTCCATCGAAACTAAACCTAAAACGATAATAGAAAAAAATATATATGTCAATTAAGATCAGGTAAGATAAATTCTCTTTTTCTCTTAAACAAGCATGGTGATCCCCACTTTTTATTTTATAAATTCAATGAGGACAATATCCTCAATAACTAAGAAAATTATTGGCAGAAATTTATAGCTACTTTTTTGGCAAATGAAATAAATGCTATAGATAGAGACCTAACGGGCCGAACAGAGCAAGTCTAAACAATCAAAGAAAGTCGAACTCTGTGTGATATAACACGCCGCATTGGAAAATAATCGCGCTTATTTTGTTGTGCACGGAGATTACCAAAAGTCACCTTAATAACCATCTTTGCCAGCTTTGTTGCGTGAAAACAAGCACGGTGAACCCCCTTTTTATTACGTTTACTGATATCTCCTTGTCTTATAACAACAACATACCATACCATACCTCACAATTGCACTGCGCATCCTATCTGCGCATAATTTATGGCGTCATTTAGCGCGCCCGCGTGCACGCGCACATTGAAAATATGGCGGATTTGCCTTGATATTGAACGCTGTAAGTTGGAAAATGGTTATAGCTCACCAACGAGCACGGGCACCCCAACTTTTTTTTCAGTCATTGTAATCAACTTATCATAAACTTTGCTTGAGGAAAGACTGATCTGATTCCTATTGATGAAAATTGAATAAATAACGAAAATAGCAGGTAACCTCTGGTCTTTTCTGTTTTGAAGTATGGTAACCATGTCAAGAAATTTGGTTGAAATTTTATTCAAGAATTCAGCTTTCTGTCTAAATCAAACTTACAAAGTTATTTGTGTCCGATACAATGCATTGACTCCAGTTTAATGCGTGTTCTCATGTGTTTCGGTCACAAAAATTTACAATTATTACTGGGAATGCGTTCTTGTAATAAGCATTAAATAATGCCAAAATGGGTCATTTTCATTGTCTTAGTGCTCCTTAATGAGTATGGGCACCCCCCTTTTTTATTTCAAAATTGAAGTTCTCATATGATAAATATTCAGTGGGCAAAGTTTGAACGAAAATCTATTGTCAGTTTTATTTCAGGGGAATTACCTTAAATATTCTTTGTTTACTCATGATAAATTCAATCTTACATCCACTCAGTTCCGGGTAGTTGGTCCTACTGGGGTGACTGGGGTCGCTGCTCAGTGTCCTGTGGCACTGGAATACAGTATCGATATCGGACTTGTACCAATCCCCCGCCAGCTTTTGGTGGAGCACAGTGTCTTGGGCACAATAGCGAAAGCTACATCTGCGACAGGGAATATTGCCCAGGTAAAACACAAGTTATATAAAACATATCTGATTAAGACTCTAAACAACTGCTTTGAAGCTACAGAGAACCAATTACAAAATGGCCATGGTGCTTTGTTTGAGTGGGCACGATACAACCTTAAGAGTATTTAATACAACTGACGGTTTGAATACCTGAGATATGTTTAGGATAAAAGACCAGCTTACGGATCGCGTTTTTCACATTCCATTTTTCTGAATGTTGCAGCTGTGTTTTCACTCTGACTTCTTAACTACTGTGTACTTCTCATTGTATTAAGTTGATGGCAGCTGGGGTCGCTGGGAACGGTGGAGTAGATGCCCAGTGACATGTAATGGAGGGACAAAACGCCGAGAGAGATTTTGTACTCGTCCACGCCCTTCAAATGGTGGTAAAGACTGCCCCGGCGATGGAGTGGAAGTCGTAAGATGCAATACTAAACCATGTGCGGGTAAGGCTTCTTATAGTTTTGTTGCAATTGATTTTAGACGTCAAAGGAGCAAACATTGCGCTTTGCTTAGTTTTGTTTCCTTATGACGGTGACTTTTGTACTCATAGCTCGGAAACTATTTCGCTATCGGACTATAACGAACATTTGAATTGGAATATAAGAAAACTGACGAAGATCTAAACGTTCCTAATGGAAATCTTTGACAAATGTGACACGTATTCAGACAGCCCATCATCTTGGTAACATAAGAAAAGAAAAAAAAAAAAAAAAAACAGGGGAAAAAATTATTCTTTCCCATGCTTACCCGCTAAGATTAAAAAAAAAAAACCTTATGCATCTACTCTTGATGACAGGAAACGCACAGACTAAGATACGAATCAACCTATTTTTCGAAACCGGGATTTCACTACAAAAGTTATCACAAACGACGTTTCGACCGTTTGACGGTCACTTTCAAGTTAAAGAGTAAAATTTTGTACACGCTTAAATATACACAATCGATTATAAGATTGCTAATGAGATACTGACCAAACCTCAAAAACTCTCTGGAAAATATTTACATAGAAACAATACGAGAAAATGGTGGCATGAATGATAAATAAAAGAAAAAACGATAAGAAAAGTGAAATAATAAATGGCTTCGCGCGGATCGCGTCACTCTGTTTGTTCAATTCTGGTTTAGTTTACGAATAGAATACATTTCAAATATCAAAAAGTCGTCGAGTTTACACTGACACTTTTTTCAAAATCTCCAAATTGCTGGGAAGATACGTGATGTCTTTTTCATATAGTGGTTATCTATTGTTTGTCTTTGTCATATAGTGGTTATCTATTGTTTTTTTTTTTAAATAAACAATAGAAAAAATACACCAAGTACCTACCAATTGCTGAGGATTAGCCGCAACTGAGCAAAGGATCCGGAGACGATTGGATCGGAAGCAAAAATGTCAGAGTAAACTCGACTGTTTGATTTTTGAAAAGTTAACTTTTTTAGCGGTATCAGGAGCCATAATCAGGGACGGAGACCGTAAGCGCGCGCCATTTCTAGTAATGGGGTTGGCGCCATGATATGGGACAATTTTTCTATTTTTAGAACAAATTGCGCCATCGCCTGCGGCACACGCGCGTACATTGCTGCGAGGATTTTTGCGAATGTCGCGCAGGGGAAATGGCGTCCGAAATCGTTTATGCTTTTAATTTGGCCCACAACTCAACGCCTTTATGGCTGTTGGAATTTTGCTTAAGTATTTTCGCCGTAAGTTGCTCCAGTTTGAGTGAAAGCAGTGCCGAATTTAGGTATGTCCCGCTTTATATCGCTGACCAAGTTGAGTTCCGCTGCTCCTTTTACAAGAACTTCACATTACTCCAATCTAAATTTCACATATGAAGAAGATT
Source organism: Platygyra sinensis (assembly GCA_019787425.1). NCBI lineage: Eukaryota > Metazoa > Cnidaria > Anthozoa > Scleractinia > Merulinidae > Platygyra > Platygyra sinensis. The sequence goes on along the minus strand of JAHPZR010047189.1, from coordinate 7,513 downwards.
AACAGCTTTTTCATAACACAGAAAAAAAGCTAGTTGGATATGTTTGGATATGGCAGCGTTAAGGCCCAATAAGTGACAATAGGTTTATGTCCGTAGATGCTGCTTAGTTTTGTTTGTGTAAAAATCCAATAAATTTTCTGTTGTCGATGAATGAGAGCGCCCGCCGATGCGTGTTTTGCACAGCTGGTAAAACATGACAAATTGGACTTCGTACTTTAGTGTGAAAACGTACATCGAACTTATATAATATCTCTAGTTTTTGAATATGTTTAAGGTTGACTAATGTTTGAGAACATATTAAAAGCTCAGCTGAAAATATGTGAATACAGTAGAAATAATCAGAAAAGTTACGATGGCGCTTTTAATGAACTCGAATAAAGATTTCGATTGAATCAAAACTCCCAGTCTATTTTTTTTTTCGCAGTGTAAAGTTTCACTATGTGAAAGAAATACACATGATGTTAGTAGCCTTTTGGTGAACGTTGGTGAAAATTGTTGTAGTATCTCAGCACAAAAGACAACGAAACAAATCTTTTTCCCGATTTGTTCACAATCTGAAAACACTGACTCGGACTTGAGAGTTCACGCGCTGCACTATGCAAATGAACTACTCGTACGCGTCAGACTCAGTTGCCTTCAAAAACTTTTGCAAACTCGCCAAACGAGCAGAAACAACAAGAAACTATCAAACACAGGCTTTGGTTATGATAAAGCATTGTTTGGCAAACTCACAAATTTCCTCGATAGCGGAGTAAAAAGTTTTCTTCAGAACTTTTCTCTACAAAACAAACACAAAAGTTTACGGGAATAACTAGCCGGCGAGCGGATTTTATTCATTCACAGCGCGAAATTAAAGAAATTCTCGACCCTGAAAAACACACCTTTTTCCATTAAATCAGAGGATGAAAGTACATAGAAGAGCCCTGGTTTTTCTCTGCCTTATTCCCTGCCATCGCTTGCGAAAAATCGGCAAGAGAATCTCGCAACTCTCACCATTTCGTCACACAACGTGACAACATCCACGCGAGAGCCCAAGACACGTGCGTGGATAAGCGCGGATATATGACGTCAGGATGGCGCAATTTGTTCTAAAAATAGAAAAATGGGTCCGCGCGCATCCCAAGACTTACGGTCTCCGTCCCTGATTATGGCTCCTGGCGGTATATGTTAAGATATCCCTTTTAAGAATAGACACTGATAAATTCATAAATGTTAACTCACCTTCTTTTTAATTACTAAGTGGACGGAAAATGGGGCCGCTGGACCAAATGGACTGCGTGCTCAAAAACCTGTGGAGGGTACGGAAAACGTACGAGGTTTCGACAATGTGACAGTCCCCCTCCAGCGCACGGAGGGAGAGATTGCATTGGCAGTAAAATGGGCATGGTTTACTGTAATGCGTACATGCCTTGTCAAGGTAAGCATGCTTTTGACAAGAATAAACCAAAATACCAATTATAAATTACAGACCATGTACCATACAGGAGAGGAAGAAGTGTGAGATGAGTTTATTTACTGCATTTGTATTGGCCAAAGAGCAGGCCAATTTCATCGCTAATAGTCCAGTTTCGAATTCGCCATGACCGCTGAATAAAAACACTGACAACGCATTTGTACAGGGTTAGCCTCGCCCTGAAAAAAAATTCATAAATACGGGCGGGAAGGTGCCACCCGGCTCCACAATTTTGAAAATCAAACAATACACAGAGCTCGTAAACAGGTCATCTTCTCGCTGGAATTTTACTTTAGGTCGAGGCTAACCCTGTACAAATGCGTTGTCAATGCTTTTATCCAGCGGTCATGGCGAATATTGTAAATTTGCACTGCAATATATTTATTCGGAGCATCTCTAAACGAAGGAAATCGCTGTGAAACTACTTGGCACCAAGGTTAGGGGATTAAAACAAAAGATTCCACATCAAGGGATGAATCTATGATTTCTTACGTTTTTTTTTCCCCTTATGTGGAGAATTTTATTATATCAAAATTTTACTTTTATCTTGTGAACAGTTTTAAGCCTTTATAGAGACGGATGATTACTGGCATTGAGATATCTGTTAATTTTTTACGTGTTCTTCCTCTTTGATTCGGTCAAGTTTCCCTGCGGTCAATTTTGTTTTTCAGTTGCTTTTATTCATTTCCGTTCAACATTTGTTTTGACCTTTTGGGTGTGAAAAATTTGAATGTAGAAACGTAATAATTGAGCTAACTATTTATTTATTTCTTTTCTTTTCTTCCAGTGACCTGCAATGTTCCTCTTGACTTTGCCATCCTCGTAGATACATCGGGTAGCATTTCAAGAAAGAATTTCAAAGTTCTGTTGCGCTTTATTCGTAGCCTTGTCGACAGTTTTGAAGTGTCGGAGGATCATACTCACGTTGCTATTATCGGATACAGTACCAGAGCTTCAGTGCAACTCAATTTCAACGACTTACCAGGAAGTAAACTAACTAAAAACAAAGTCTTTGACATAGTGAAAAAAATTCCACACACACGAGGCTATACCTATATCGACAGAGCGTTACGTCTGGCTAACGATGAAGTGTTTACTTTGAAGGGTGGAATGAGAGATGATGTTAGAAAGGTAAGGTGGTTTGCCTGTTACATCAATTAAATAAACAAAAGCGGGACCTCCAGTAAGGTCGCTTACACTGAGGAGGTGTTCGCCTTAACAATATTTTGCCTCCTTAGCGTATATTAACTGTTGAGCCAATGCCAATCTGTCAAATGTTTCATTCATGTTAAGGTAAATTTTGAGGAACAAAATATCCGATACTTCCCTTTGAGAAATTTCATTTCTTGTACTACCCAGGAATGCGCTGATTTTACAACAACTTGTTATCCAATTTTCGCTCTATTATCTATCAAGTGGTCGCTTTCGGGAGGTTAACAGGCTAAAAACAAAAGAAAATTTCAAATTTCAGCTTCAAAAGTGATGATCGTCTCGGTCGCTTACGAGAGGTGGTCGTCTACAGAACGTTTTAAATATAGTAAGTAGTAGTAATTTGGAAAACTGGTCGCCGAGGAGTCTATTATTTAAGAGAACACGTCTCCGTGTCCCATGGTAATGTTTTCAGTCTATTTTAAGCGTCGTGTCATGTTGTGAAAGCTATGTTTAGTCTCCGAACCATGATCACGCAGCCATGGATCAGCGCCGGGTTGTTCGAAAGCCGGTTAAAGTTAACCCAGGATTGCACGGTAACTGAGGCATTTTTTCCTTGTTTAAAAAATGTTTTTCACCTCTAACGTTTGGTGTTGTTTGAAATTACTACAGCTCAAAACTGAAGGGCAAACACCAAAAAGTTACAAATCAAAATTCTCGCTTACCCTGGGTTAGCTTAATCGGACTTTGAACAACCCGACCCAGAGCCTTTTGATAATCAATACTGGGTGATACCTGTAACTAACTAGTAAACAAAATCCTTATCACATACTATGTATTGACGATGTTAAAGTAGAACCAAGGCCGAGTGGTCTGTGGCTGCTAAAGTTCCGTTGTTTAGTTATTGGTCATGTAGTTGAGGACTGTCTGTTAATTTGCTCCCATGGGATGTTTCTGTTGGTTTTTCCGGTACACCTTGTTTCTTTATATGTAAGGTCTTATTTGCTTCTTGCCTCAGGTGGCTCTTGTAATGACTGACGGTGCACAAACAGAGGAAAAGAACGCTACAAAGTCAGTCGACGAGATCCTCGCCGAAGCTTCGCAACCTCTTAAAGATAAAAAGGTCCACATCATTTCTCTTGGAATCGGAAATAGAGTCAACAAATTAAGTTTGAAAACCATTGCAACTGGAGACAGTGTCTATTATGCAAATTCATTTCATGAGCTCAGACAACTGGTGGAACAATTAAGAAAGGGATCGTGCACTGGTAAGAAAATACGATGTAGAAGCTGTTACAAATAGCTCTCCTGAAGTGTCCTCTGATCCATCTGGTATCTTGATCACTAGAAACGAGTATTTCTATACAATAAAAGAGCGGTATAAGTTCCATTTGGTATTATAGCTTCCCATAAGTAACCCTTTGAAATAGGCTACTTCTTTTGCTATGCGTATTTTCAGACAAAAAAATCAGTGGAACCCTGCACCCTTATACGACCACCCGGTGAATACGGTCACACCTTGTTCTGGCCCGAAAAAAAAAAACCTCAGTCAGTAATTTTCTTAATTACAAAGCCCCTTCAATGCGGCCACCCCTTCCACATTTTTTGTGTAGACTTCGAGTTTTCCCTCTTTCGCTAAGTCCGTCGCGCGTGACGCGAAAGAAAACCGCGAGAAAAGAAGAGGATTTCACGTTACCACTTTTTCTCGCGTTTTTTTTTTTTCGCGTCAAGCACGACGAACTAAACGGAAGAGGGAAAACTCTAAGATTTTTGCATTGTGGCCCGTTAGTGACTGGATTCAACGGGATACCACTGTATTGTTAATTATATTTTAACCTCTCTGGTGGCGCATTTGCTTCTTTTGTTAATTTTTTTTTCCTTTTTCCCTTTTTGTTTCTTCTCAGTTACTGAAGCAGGCCACAGTTACAAGTACGTCCACGAAACCTGAACTTCCGGTCAAGAGAACTTCATCCAGATATGATGTGCTTTGGAGCAAATGAACATTCAGTTACATTTTGCGTTTTAAAATTATCATTAATGTTTCAAGGACAAAGCAGAACTGATAGAGCAATATTAATGTATTACTATATTACATAGAAATGAGACCAAGGCTGATGTGTAGGACGCATCAGCCGATCTACACTGATTCTACATGCACGGCATACATGCTAAGTGTGGACATTAAATCTGCTGCTCTCGCTAAAAGGAAATCGAGAACAAGGATAAGTTTAAAAGTAACGATAAAACATTGTTAATTTATGACACGTTTTGTGTGAAAGAAGGTAAGCCTGTTTATATCTATGTCGGGAGCCATCACTAGGAGCCTGCAACAACCCCATATTCCTGTCACGGCGTTTTAACAGACCGATCTATTTTTAGTTTTAGTTTATCTCGAATTCAGATCCCCACAGGAATCTCAGTAACCAATTGCAATCAAGAGCACGGACTAATGTCGACATGTTCACGTGAGGCCGCATTGTTTTATCCGAAACGTGTTCGCGTAGACTGGAACTGGCCTATTTCGCGGTAAAATATCTAAAAATAGACTGGTATGTAAAAATGCCGTTGCATTTGGTTATTATGAGAGTTACAGGCTCCTACTAATGGGTTCCTGTGTATGTATATACAAAAAAATCATTAAAGGTGTTTGCTTTAGTTTCAGGTCTAAATACTTTATTTCTGTACGAAGGTTTTGGTTATGTCTTAAGCCTACCACGAAGGTATTTTTGACCCTTAAGTCATCGAAGGCATTAGAAACCATGTGATTTCGTAACCCTAGATTATAAGGCGAAATAACCTTGGACCAATTTTACGCCATTTGAACTCTCTGCGTAAAATCATCTATCACCTCCCAATAGCCCTTTTCTCAGTTAATTTTGCTCATTTGCATTACAATAAAATGTAGTATGTATGCGATGCAATTTCGGGCTATTTTATAGTTTTAGGCCGAAATTGTCTCTCATCCACGTTGGATCACATTGCATTACAAATGAGAAAAATTAACCGTAAAAAGGGCTATTCTCTAATGTTCTTAGCCTGCGACCAGGCTCTCAAACGTTGTGGCTGCAGCAAAATCGATGAGCAAAGTCGGGAGAGATGAGTCAGCGAGCGAAGCGAGGTGGTTATAATTAAGGGCCTGGCATGAGCAATGGGAGCCTCCTCGTGTCTTGTTCAAGAATACACCGTTCACCAACACCGACGATGAGAGCTTGCTCGCAGGCTCTATTTCCCCGTTAATTCTCAATAGCGATTTGGGTGCTTTATGTTTGAATACTAAAGGGGGAGCTAACAATTCGAGAAGTCGTTGACTCGCTTGCAGTCTTTTGTTGCTAAAAGTATTGCGCATGGGAAGAAACCATGAAACGTGTCCAGGGGGCGCCGAAGTTTATATGTAGACGAGCTCGCGGAAGAAGCGTGACCTATACACTGTAAAACATAAATTATTATTATCCGTGCTATTTTAAACACGACCGTGCACCTTCGGAAAATCCAACTTGTACTCTCTTCTATTCCCTCTGGCAGAGTTCACTCCCTCTTTTTTTTTTTTTTGAAGAATTAGTGATTTTATTTACAACAATAATACAACTACAAATTACAGCAGAGATAACTATTTACAACGGTAATACAACTACCTACACTACTTAACAAAACGATGCAATTATACATGCTACTTACGATGCTACAATTTGCCTTAATTACTCTAAAACAATACAGTTACTTATTTAACTTACAATACCAACACTTACACTACTTTTAATGTAATTAATACGATTACTGATGCTACTTAATTTTTTTTTTCAACTCATTTTGTAATTTCGGATAGTAGTAGATCTTGATATACATTTCAGTAAAAAAAATTACCGTAAAAGCGAAGTTAAATTTTTACGATTGTTTTACAAATAGAGACATGAGAGTAGGAGTGGCACATCCCCTGAGACAAAGATATTTGGCGCAGCTCATGCACATAGTGTTTCCCATTTTGCTCTGAATTTCCTCAGTGTGTTATTTTTAAGAGCAATTGTTCGTTCACAAAGAATCTTTTCATTGAGTAAAACGCAGAAAATTTCAAAACTGGGAGAGGCTTTATTTAACCATGAGAGAAAGATGTGGTATTTTGCAATAATGACATAATGTTTGAGGGCTTGAAAAATATTTGATTCAGGCTTATAGCCGTATAAAATATCTAAAGCGCTTAGGGTGACATTTTCCGATCTCTTTTCATTCCACCAGCTAATTACCCTTTGCCAAAAAAAAATTGAGTACTGGGGCATTCATATAGAAGGTGAAATAAATTCTCATGAGGGTGGCTACAACGATCACAGCTCGGAGATGTTCTCAATTTCATATTGTAAAGATTGCTGTTTTTAGTTAGAATGTTATGTACCACGTTATATTGAAAACATCTTAGTTTGTTTTCCATTGTGACCTTGAAGGGTAATTCATAAACAGCTTTAGTCGAGATATTTCTTCGAATAGTTTCCTTTCTACATTCGGAGGTTTAAGCATCTTCAGCACAAACATTTTACGAGCAGTTTTGGCGGTGACGTTCGCGGACGTGAGGTTGTGTCCCTTCACTGTTATCAAGAAGTTCTTAATTAATAAGAATTGATTGTTTTCCATTCATCAGGGATCGCAGCAAGGATACCATTATAAGTTAGAAAGTTCACTGAGAAACCATATTTTCTTCGATTTGTCAGACTCCCTCTTTACAGCCCAGAATCTAACCATCTATCCCCCTCCACGCTATAATACGAAGATAAAATACGTAAATAGTTGCTCTCCTTGAAAACAAGTTGCATAGGAATCGTCGTAGCCTCAACTGACATCGGCTGAGTCATTTCTTCCTCTTATAATTGTAGACTGTCGATCAAGGTCGAGACCCAGGAGAGTACTCCCTTTTATAAGCTATAC
>JAHPZR010047186.1:0-34584 GCA_019787425.1 Platygyra sinensis | reverse complement strand
GGAAATGGCAGAAATTCTCTTTGTTTGTACGTTTTCCTCCAATTATAAATAAAACACTATTTTGATTTCGTTACTTTAAAGAGGGTTTTCCTTTTAAAAATGGAGGCTGTTACAAAAAAATTGTTGCTTGACTTACGCGAAGATTCGCGAATATGCTAATATCGTCTCGAATCTTCTAGCATATTTAAGGTAATTCCCTTGAAATTGTTCTACTATCAACATTTTTTGAAACTTGGCGTAATAAACATTCATGATATGAACATTATAAAAATGCAATAAAAAATGGGATCACGGTGCTTGTTTACGCGTCAGCAGGCTCTTGAAATGGGGTATTTTACTGGTTGTGCGTTAAAAGTTCGAATCACGTTCATGCAGAATTAAATCTTGGTTACTTGAAAGGCACAAGGTTTTGTCTTGAAAGTAAAGCTTTATTCAGTATTGCTCCATTTAAGCCGTTTTTGATTGCCTGATTGCGGGGATATTGCACTTTTTCGGACAGTCCCGTGGTTAACTTGAAGTCCTTGCCTTGGCCAAAATACACCCAGTTGGGAACTATTTTCCAAAAAAAAGTCATGTTCTACTATCAAACTTTTTTTCCTCTTCAAATATGTTCTTCATTAGACTATTCTTAGCAAATACCTGAAACAAAAAACCGGTGGTCACCTTGCTCGTTTTAGAGAAAAGGAGAATTTATTCCGTTGTCGAGCTTAGTTTGAAGGAAATCTCTTACGTTTTGCACGTGCACGCGCTCATGTGTGGCGCGCTGATGACGCGAAAATCGCGCGCAGTAGGGATGCGCAATGCAATACTAAGGAATTATTTTAATTAGTGCTGTATCATCGTGATTCAGTGATTCTATTTTAAGCCGTTTGCGTATGTTGCTGTAAATAGTTTCTTACTGTAATATTACTTTATTTAGTATAGTCGGAAATTTTTATGAAAATGACGACACATTTCAAACGAAGTTTACAAGACATGTTTCGGTCGTACAACGACCATCTTCAGTTGAAAGTAAAATAATTGAAGTTACATTTGAATTTATAATATTATGCTAAATAAAGATAAATAACAACGTGAAATGAAATTGGGAATCTTATAACATAGCTAGAGGTAACAAAAGAGTGTACAATAGTAACATGTTAATTAGAACGAGAGAGTTAAATTAACGTGATATAATTGATTGTTTAAAGAAGGTTGCTCCCAGGAAATATGTAACGCTTCTTTTATCTTGACCTGAAATTTTGTGGTCGCATGATCTATAACTTTAAAACATTCAGCGGAACAGGAATTACGGCATGCCTCGGATTGTCGAAGGTGTTGAAAGATATGTCAGGTCCTGTCCCTGTTTAAGTGTTCGCGAATGCGTGTCGAGAGGTGTCGGCTAGTTTCACCGACATAGCAAGAATTACAGCTTGCACAGGTAAACTTGTAAACAACATTCGAACGAAGTTCAACAGGCACAGGGTCCTTCACACTAAACATGTTACGGATCTTGAACGAAGAAAAGGCTAGTTTAACATCAAGATTGTTACAATAACGTTTAAGTAGTTTACGCAATCTGTTTTGTGCTATAATAGAGAAGGGCCCAACATAAGGTAATTTGAAAAAATGTGTAGAATTAGAGGGAGGACTAGCAAGTGTGTTCGAAGGAGTCTGAGTTTTAGTAATATACTGCCTAATGACCCTCTCAACGATATGACTGGGGAAAAGGTTTTTTCGTAAGATTAATAACAATTTCTTGATATCCTCATGAAAGCCTACCCACGTATTGTTGATCTTGTATGTTCTGTCAACTAGGGTCCTGATTAAGCCAAGTTTGTAAGAGAATGGGGTAAAACTGAAATAATTAGTTAATAGGCCGGTGAAAGTTTTCTTACGATAGACCCTGGTAATAGGAGATTGAGGTTGACTGTTGTCAATCAGAACATCCAAAAAGGAGATTTTTTTGTCCATCTCTTTTTCCATGGTGAAACGTATATTGGGATGGTCTCTGGTTGATGTAGTCAAAAACAAAGTAGCGTCATGTTCAGTGTCAAATAGACAAAAAGTCTATTTGTCTATAGTCGGAAAGTTCAAGAATCTTTTGCGGTGTAGTGTTTAGATGGTTTTTATCCCAGGAGTGTTTGAGGAGTTTTACAGTAGTGTTTACTGAAGTGTGACGAGGGTCATGTGCAAAGTGTCGATAAGATGTCGTGTTTCTTGAAGTGTAACAGAGAGGTTACGTGGATATCTGCGTTTGACATGTGTAACGGAAGTTCAAGTGTAACTGACAAGCCTAGCGTGTGCTTGTTGAAGTCTTGTGTGGAATTACTGCGTTCGTGTACATTGAATAACCTAGTTATTGTTTCCGAGATCCCTGTGTTCTGATTAGACTATAACAAACTATACCTACCACTAAAAACATTCGAACTTGCAACAGAGGCGGCCGATGATTTAGCGTCCGTACCGACCACGAAGGTGTGCAAGTTTACAGTATCTTATTCTATTTTTTAATTGTTTTATATATTGTTCTATGAAGGAAACATCTACACATATTGGATGCTTGTGAAAAAAATTTATATATATATTTTATTTTCCCATTTTGCTAGACCTTGTAACCGATAACTAGACAATAATGATAAATTAATATTTTAAGAGAGGGCCTCTAATCACCTACTGGTTGTTTTCAGGAAGGTCCTCTGAAAATCAAGGCGTAAAGGACATTAAACGTCTTAAAACAGAAGACTACAACTAAGGTTAAGAACACTACTAAGGCTAAAATGGGTTTAGTAAAAAACACGCCTTATTAACTGGATGTAGAAAATAATCATGGTATGAAATAACGGAATACATTATTATTTCTCTTGTCTTATCAGATGCAACACGTTGCCCAGAGAACTTTAAATGCGAAAACAAAAACACTCACTGCTTGGTCGATCCTTTATATCCTAAAGATAAGCAATGCGTATGTAATCTAGACGCGAGGCCTAACACCTATCGACAGTGTGTAGGTGAGTGATATCGGTGCAATCGGAAACTACCGTGATTAGATGTGTTTACGTTGGTTATGATGCCTCATAAGTTAACGCTATTTGAAGCGATTCCCCTAAATGAGTACAAAGCCTGTGAGGGGCAGTGCGGCAACGTTCCACTTTGAACTTGAATGGAAAACGGCGATGTTGAGTGAAAGATCACGCGCTTAAGAAAAGATCGTTAAGGGTTTAGGTGACAGTAACACCCAGGACGTTTGAGAAACACGGCTCGGTTGTAGCCCCGTCCGGGGTCAACGCGCGTATCGACCTAGCTAGCTCACATTGCCTCCAGTTCTCCATCCAATTAAAGAGAAGCCCCAGTTGAAATTAATAGCGACCTTAAGCACCGACGACGACGAGCCCAGAGGACAACAACCGGAAATAAAATTTCCCCTTACTGTGCTACTGCGCACGCTTGACTTGTCGTCCACATGCATTTCAGGACGTCAAAACGCCAAGTTTGCCGTCCTGAGCGAACGTAAGTATGTATTTGGGTATTTACGTAGTGTTTGAGGCAGGAAATTTATTTCAAACTATTGAAACATATGAAAGTTGTTTTTATTTATTTAACCTCTAAGCTTTGCATTAACCAGATTTTACGGCGAGTTTGGTGTAGAAATCGCCGGTTCGTAATAACATTTGGGTTTGGCTATTTGTCCCTGTGGAATTCGCTTGTCAGCGAAAGTAGAAAATTAAATGAATTCGGAAATTAAAAAATTACTCTGTATTTCATTTTCTTCTGGTTGCTATCAGCATGTAGGCTTTCGCTTGTGTTTTTAGGGTAGATTGTATACCATAAAGCGTGAGGTCGTTTTAGATTATATTGGTCCGAAAATTCGGCATCATTTCCTCGAGTGAAAACCTGTCATGTTCTTCGTATGAGAAATCGGGATTTTTCGGCATAAATTCCTCGTGTAGGACTGAAAATTCATGGTCATCGATAGTACCGTTCTCGTAGCTTAAAAGAAACAGGTCTTGAAGCTCCTCAAAGGAAGGCATAACATATGTTTTCGTTTTTAGGTTGATGTTTGCAAGAATTCGGCGCTGTACCCGTTTACGGGTGTCTACAAAACGAAGACCTAAGCCCCAAAAACTAAGACCCAAATTTTTTACAGGTCTATCGAACCAGAGAAAGTCAAAACGGGTCAACGCTTTTCCTCAGACACCAACTGATGCGAAATCAATGGGGTCTTCGTTTTGTAGATAAGGCCGACTCAAACTACAAAACGAAGACCCTCGTTTAAATGCTTTGTTTGTTGTCAGCTAAGGCGGAATCAATGGGGTCTTCATTTTGTAGATAAGGCCGGCTCAAACTACAAAACGAAGACCCTCGCTTAAATGCTTTGTTTGTTGTCAGCTGATGTGAAATCAATCGGGTCTTCGTTTTGTAGATAAGGCCGGCTTCAACTACAAAGCGAAGACCCTTGCTTAAATGCTTTGTTCGTTATCACATGACACAAAATCAATCAATGGGGTCTTCGTTTCGTAGATAAAGCCGCCTCGAACTATAAAACGAAGACCCTCGCTTTAACACTTTGTTAAATCGATCAACTGACGCGAGATGGGTTTTTGTATAATTACGTCGACAGTTTTCATCGGTTGATCCCCAGTAGGCCCCACTTCTTGACGGCAATTTGAAAACAATTAAAAAATAGAATAAGATACTGTAAACTTGCACACCTTCGTGGTCGGTACGGACGCTAAATCATCGGCCGCCTCTGTTGCAAGTTCGAATGTTTTTAGTGGTAGGTATAGTTTGTTATAGTCTAATCAGAACACAGGGATCTCGGAAACAATAACTAGGTTATTCAATGTACACGAACGCAGTAATTCCACACAAGACTTCAACAAGCACACGCTAGGCTTGTCAGTTACACTTGAACTTCCGTTACACATGTCAAAACGCAGATATCCACGTAACCTCTCTGTTACACTTCAAGAAACACGACATCTTATCGACACTTTGCACATGACCCTCGTCACACTTCAGTAAACACTACTGTAAAACTCCTCAAACACTCCTGGGATAAAAACCATCTAAACACTACACCGCAAAAGATTCTTGAACTTTCCGACTATAGACAAATAGACTTTTTGTCTATTTGACACTGAACATGACGCTACTTTGTTTTTTGACTACATCAACCAGAGACATCCCAATATACGTTTCACCATGGAAAAAGAGATGGACAAAAAAATCTCCTTTTTGGATGTTCTGATTGACAACAGTCAACCTCAATCTCCTATTACCAGGGTCTATCGTAAGAAAACTTTCACCGGCCTATTAACTAATTATTTCAGTTTTACCCCATTCTCTTACAAACTTGGCTTAATCAGGACCCTAGTTGACAGAACATACAAGATCAACAATACGTGGGTAGGCTTTCATGAGGATATCAAGAAATTGTTATTAATCTTACGAAAAAACCTTTTCCCCAGTCATATCGTTGAGAGGGTCATTAGGCAGTATATTACTAAAACTCAGACTCCTTCGAACACACTTGCTAGTCCTCCCTCTAATTCTACACATTTTTTCAAATTACCTTATGTTGGGCCCTTCTCTATTATAGCACAAAACAGATTGCGTAAACTACTTAAACGTTATTGTAACAATCTTGATGTTAAACTAGCCTTTTCTTCGTTCAAGATCCGTAACATGTTTAGTGTGAAGGACCCTGTGCCTGTTGAACTTCGTTCGAATGTTGTTTACAAGTTTACCTGTGCAAGCTGTAATTCTTGCTATGTCGGTGAAACTAGCCGACACCTCTCGACACGCATTCGCGAACACTTAAACAGGGACAGGACCTGACATATCTTTCAACACCTTCGACAATCCGAGGCATGCCGTAATTCCTGTTCCGCTGAATGTTTTAAAGTTATAGATCATGCGACCACAAAATTTCAGGTCAAGATAAAAGAAGCGTTACATATTTCCTGGGAGCAACCTTCTTTAAACAATCAATTATATCACGTTAATTTAACTCTCTCGTTCTAATTAACATGTTACTATTGTACACTCTTTTGTTACCTCTAGCTATGTTATAAGATTCCCAATTTCATTTCACGTTGTTATTTATCTTTATTTAGCATAATATTATAAATTCAAATGTAACTTCAATTATTTTACTTTCAACTGAAGATGGTCGTTGTACGACCGAAACATGTCTTGTAAACTTCGTTTGAAATGTGTCGTCATTTTCATAAAAATTTCCGACTATACTAAATAAAGTAATATTACAGTAAGAAACTATTTACAGCAACATACGCAAACGGCTTAAAATAGAATCACTGAATCACGATGATACAGCACTAATTAAAATAATTCCTTAGTATTGCATTGCGCATCCCTACTGCGCGCGATTTTCGCGTCATCAGCGCGCACACATGAGCGCGTGCACGTGCAAAACGTAAGAGATTTCCTTCAAACTAAGCTCGACAACGGAATAAATTCTCCTTTTCTCTAAAACGAGCAAGGTGACCACCGGTTTTTGTTTCAGGTATTTGCTAAGAATAGTCTAATGAAGAACATATTTGAAGAGGAAAAAAAGTTTGATAGTAGAACATGACTTTTTTTGGAAAATAGTTCCCAACTGGGTGTATTTTGGCCAAGGCAAGGACTTCAAGTTAACCACGGGACTGTCCGAAAAAGTGCAATATCCCCGCAATCAGGCAATCAAAAACGGCTTAAATGGAGCAATACTGAATAAAGCTTTACTTTCAAGACAAAACCTTGTGCCTTTCAAGTAACCAAGATTTAATTCTGCATGAACGTGATTCGAACTTTTAACGCACAACCAGTAAAATACCCCATTTCAAGAGCCTGCTGACGCGTAAACAAGCACCGTGATCCCATTTTTTATTGCATTTTTATAATGTTCATATCATGAATGTTTATTACGCCAAGTTTCAAAAAATGTGATAGTAGAACAATTTCAAGGGAATTACCTTAAATATGCTAGAAGATTCGAGACGATATTAGCATATTCGCGAATCTTCGCGTAAGTCAAGCAACAATTTTTTTGTAACAGCCTCCATTTTTAAAAGGAAAACCCTCTTTAAAGTAACGAAAATCAAATAGTGTTTTATTTATAATTGGAGGAAAACGTACAAACAAAGAGAATTTCTGCCATTTCCAATAGAATTCACAAACTGTTAATCTTCATATTTATAGCTGTATAACATTAACTAAGATCAAATTGGACACCAATTAAATGAAATAATTTGCTGACGCCCTTTTTATCCCTTTTAATACATTTGTATTGAGATGCAGGCATGTTAATTTGTAAAAATAGGGCATGACCTAGAATAGTTTGTGTATATATGATTTATAATACGTAAATTTGAACTGGAACAAGTTAGAACAAAATTGAAGGATAATAAAATAACTCGAAAAACTATGCAATATATGCATAAAGATTAATTTCGTTTCCTTTAATTTCATGGTCTGTATTGAATAATTCCATTGATATCGACAACAGGAACAATGCAAATGCCTATTGGTGGTTTGCATCGAAAATAAAAATCGCACCATTCATTAAATTAAGTGAAAACCTTTCAGGACATGACTTCAATAGCCGACTTCCAACCTCTGTCCATTGCTAAAATAAACATTCTTTATCAAAAATCAGAGTTCTACCGACAGATATATCATTGTGAATTTTAAGAGATCTTATGTATAAAATGTGATGAAATGAGATTTGTCGATACGTTGGGTTTCTTTTTTAATAGAACTAACAATATTTACATCAGCCTTTTCTTGCTAAATATTCTCACATTAACTGATAATGTTTAAGCGTAAAAGACTATTTGTAAAAGTATGTTTTTTTACGCAAATTATTCTAAGCTGGACGCACAAATATCAGCAAATATTTGCAACTGAGTCTGCGTTTATCGTAATCATACTCCGCGCAACTGATTTGAGTATTCACCCTGATAAAAGCACTGATTTAAAAGCAATTATGCGAGGGTCTTCGTTTTGTAGTTGGAGCCGGCTTTATCTACAAAACGAATACCCCATTGATTTTGCATCAGTTGGTGTCTGAGGAAAACCGCTGACCCGGTTTGACTTTCTCTGGTTTGATAGACCTGAAAAAAAAATTGGGTCTTAGTTTTTGGCTCTTAGGTCTTCGTTTTGTAGGCACCCCTCTGTTTACATGCACTCGCACGCCGTGGACGACGTCTTCGACCCAGTCCTACAGCAGTTTTACTCGTCGTTGTCTTCCCATTCGTCGTCGGTGTTTAAGGTCCCTAATGCTAGCAGTTCTCCCAGAGTGGGGTATATATAGGGGCCGCGAAGTGAGGGAGTACAAATAGCTATGAATAGTCATTAACGACGCAGTGCGCAGAGTAATAGGTAGATAGGTAGGTAAGTAGGTAGGCAAGTAAGTAAGTAAGTAAGTAAGTAAGTAAGTAAGTAAGTAAGTAAGTAAGTAAGTAAGTAAGTAAGTAAGTAAGTAAGTAAGTAAGTAAGTAAGTAAGTAAGTAAGTAGGTAGGTAGGTAGGTAGGTAGGTAGGTAGGTAGGTAGGTAGGTAGGTAGGTAGGTAGGTAGGTAGGTAAGTAAGTAAAATAAGACGAGGGAAACATGGTCTGTACTAATGTTCTTCTCGCGCCCTGGAATAAGCGTTCAACGTTCTTATTTGCTGTAGGTTGCATCCGGGACTCGGAATGCAAGAATGGCCTTCAAATATGCATCGACCAAGAATGCAAGTGCATAGACGGACTTGCAATTGGCAACGACAAAAAATGCAAGCCTGGTAAGAACGTCAAACACAAGAGAAAGAGGAAGGTGTTAAATATTTTGTTTAGTCACCAGACGCAATGAACCGGTGATTAGTGGTATCAATAATAATCATAGTAATCTATGTTATATAAAACCTTCCATGAATAATTAAATTCTCTTTCGTCGATGAATTTGTCTCCTTAACGCACCGCTGACCAATCACTGTAGAAAAAAATACAAGTAGTGCGAATCGCTTTATAGTATTAGCGGTGATAGGCAATCACTCGATATCGAGTAGTATGTCTCCTTGATAGTTTTCAATTTAACTTACTTAAACTTTGACCAGCAGCGGAACTAGGGAGCCCCCCTTCCTCCCCCCCCCCCACCCCCACCCGCCCTAGATTGTGGTTGAAAAAAGAAGAAATGACTGAAGGAAGACAAGCCGGCTGGGAAAGTATAATAAAACCGGAACCCTCTTAAGCTCAAAGTCTGGATCCGCCACTGTTGACTGAGCAGTCCGATTCACGAATGGCACATTCGTAGATAGATAGAGCACCTGAACTCTGTAGAGATTGGAGCTGTGCTGGCAGACTCTTGCTTCTCTTTTCACGCTGTTGGAGTCTCTCACCGTGATATTCATTCCGCTCCCATTGTGCTCTTTATCAGTGTGGGCTGCTTATCACCAACCAGGTCTTTCGTTGGCCTGTTGTTGACAAGGGGTCGTGCAGTATATAGAAGAGAAAAGCCAAGGCGAGCTGGTTCAGATATTTTTAAAAGCTCTCTAGCTCTAGGCGTGTTAACAACTCATTAAGCACTCAAAATTGAAAAAAACTTCACAAGCCTTTACGATTCTTCAAAAGAAGGTACGCTTTGAAAATAGGGATTGAATATGGAAGAAGAAATTTTGCTCAGGGATACTTTTCACAGATCTTGAACGTGCTTGGATTCTAGCTAAGTAATTCTCGCTCAGTTCGCGTACTAAGTCAATGAAATCATTAGAGGTATGTAGGTAGGTAGGTAGGTAGGTAGGTAGGTTTACTTTAAAATAATCAAAAACACGCTAGCCCCAACAACACTCAGCTGGTTTCCATGGAGGGCGTGTTTGTACAGGCATAAAAAAACACTACAGCTAATAATAATGTTGTTCGCATATGATTATTTTAGGGCCTCTACATTCATGCCAAATTAAAAAAGATTGCAATACTCGGGCGAAGTGTGTTAAAGGAAAGTGCTTTTGTGGAGAAGGAAGCACCGGAAACGGGAAATACTGCAGAGGTATATATTATGTAGTCATTCAAATCGTAGGCCTGTCTATACACTACTCTGGAGGAGTTTAAAAACGAAGGCTTCACTCTGAAAACGTATCAAATGTTGTCCATCTACACTATGCCGAACGGGTTTTTACTGCAAAAATCACCGGTAATTCAGAAAAATCGGACAGGGATGACAAGTAAAAATCACTTATCTTGGCCCGGATTTACGCATACTAATTTGGATTTACGCATACTAATGTGGATTTCCTGCATACTAATAAAGTGTTATCCGCCATACTAATGTGTATTAGGTGTCTATGGATTAGGTGGAATAGGTAAATCATTAATATTCAAACTGTCTAGGTACCTGTATACTAATGAAGTGTCTAGGTTTACTTATAAGCGTCGCTCTAGTACAATACAAACAATAAACTTGCAAACAATAAACTTGGCTGGGCTTGCCCGTTAATAATTAACCCTGATTGGCTCATGAGAACCCTTGGTCGCGCATATTAGATGAAGCGCAGGAACGTCATGAGGTTCAGCTCAATGTTTTGGTCGACGAGTACAAAAGGAACGGAGATTCGGAAAATGTAGCTCACCTTAAAGCGCAGAACGCCCTCCTTCCTCTCTAGAGAAAAGAACTGAGAAAAGTATTTTTAGAGTATTTGCAGTGGATGCGAGCAATGAAGAAAAATTACACCTTCCAAAAAGTGATGGAAACCCGAAAAGATCTGAAAAATACAGATAGATTTGACTGGTTAGAATCGACAGAACTAGCCATTGAATGGCGGAAATTCTTGCTTAATCCATTGTTTGTGAAGCAACCCATTCCACAAGATAAAGAATAGAACTACTGTGTTTTGATCTTAATAAAAATGTATCTCAAACCGATATATAGTGTGTTGTTCTATTGCAGTTTATTTCTTTGTTAGGGAGACTTCAGTCTTATTGTTTATTGCATCCTAATTTCCTGATAGTTTGTGTTAAACACTTCGTAGTGTTTGGAGCTGTGTTGTCAATAAATGTATTTTTTATTCATTTCAAATCTCTCTATTAACAAGCAATAAAGTCTCTTAGGAAAACGTGCTGTTCAAAAAATTGTTGTTGTCGCGTGTTTAAATTAAAGGCTCGAACTTCTATTGTTATAATTTCAATGATAGAGCTGTCCCATGGGTTTTTCCGTTCGAGTTTGTATGCAATCTAGGGTTGAATTAAGTGGAGTTCAGTGCGTGACAAACGGAGCAGAAACTACAGCAGTTAGCTAAGAATTAATTCCCTCTTTCTCTCTCACCAGCAAAGCTGAGAATTCTTATAAAAACTTAACAGGTATTTTCATGAACCAATCGGGGTTAAAAGACCCTGGTTTCGAAAACGGAGAACGTTTTCAAAGAAAGCTAGAGAACCTTAATTAATACGCTTTCGAAAAATTGCGGTTGTCAGCGTTTCCCAATCACGGACTGATAAGCAAGCGTCCAAAAGAGCTTGAAATTCGCGAACATCGGTAACGAAAGCCATGTTGATAAACAGGGAACAGAATTTTCCAAACAACGAGCTCGAAGCGAATTATTTCCCAACAAACGAGTTGCAATAGTGACACTACCAAGAGAAAGCGCGCTTATAATTTGAAAACGTAAAAGAGTTCTCATGAGCCAATCAGGGTTAATTATTAACGGGCAAGCCCAGGCAAGGTTATTGTTTGTATTGTACTAGAGCGACGCTTATTAGTAAACCTAGACACTTCATTAGTATACAGGTACCTAGACAGTTTGAATATTAATGATTTACCTATTCCACCTAATCCATAGACACCTAATCCACATTAGTATGGAGGAAGACACTTAATTAGTATGTCAGGAAATCCACATTAGTATGCGTAAATCCAAATTAGTATGCGTAAATCCGGAACGCGGATTAAAATGCTGACGCTGATGAATACAACTGCCGTAGTTACCTTTTCATGCCTCCTTTTCCTTTGTCTTTACATAGACTCGCAGCCATGCCCAGGGCACCACAAGTGTGATGAGAACTCTAAATGCGTTGTTGATCCCCTGATACCAGACATGCCACAATGCGTTTGTAACGCTGGTTATAGAAAGACTGACGACGGATTGTGCGTTGGTAAGTTGCCGCACTGAATCAAAACTGAATAATTCTTTATTATTATTATTATTATTATTATTATTATTATTATTATTATTATTATTATTATTATTATTATTATTATTAAGATGAGAAGAAGCGATGAAAGGTCATTTTATTGAGAAACTCATCCTCACAATCAATTTTGCATCAGGGCAAACTTGTAGCTCCACTTACAGATTGCCAAGAATATTCTGGAGACGAATTCTGAAAAATTGCTGTCGCCTCATTTCAAAACTTCTTATATATTTCAATTGGCTCACAAACGCATCAAGGGGAATTTCCCTTACGTATTGAAGAATCCTCTAAGATCAAGAGAAATGTAGCGCGTCCGGTTTAAACTGTAGTGATTCCTAAACCCCTATATCAAATTAAAGCTTATAGGACTGGCTATCAGACTATACCTAAGACATTGAACTTAAATTAATTGCCCAAGTTTTCGCGACTTCTAAATGCGACCGACCAGATCACCTTTGAACGTTTAAGAGCCGAGTTTTGTCTTTCGCTTATTTAATTTGTCCTTCAGTTTCCGGGCCCAAAACGCTAAAAAAAAACCGTTCCTGCGATTTGCCATATTCAATTTCAGTGAAAAGTTACATAACATAGGATAAAAAGAGCATTTAAAAAAATTGAAGTGATCGTACAAAAATCGCTCTTGGAAAAAGACATTATTTAGAAATACAAGAGTTCACTTAAAGGAGTAACTGTACAAATTTGAGGGCAATTGAACAGATTTCCTTAGATTTGTAGCTCTTTCAAGTGTCTCCTTTTGGCGAAAAACTGTTTCGAGAAAACAGCGCTCAAAAAGTTTTCTTGCTTCGCAAGCAAACTCCGCCCACAAACACAGCCAACTGGGATCTCACATAACTGAAGCAATCAGCGCTTGGGAAGTTTACTTCCGTTCACCTCATGGTGAATTCTCCTGGACACGTTGTTCCAAGCCAGTTAAGGTTAACCCAGGGTTAAACTCTCACTGAACTATTATGTTTTCTTGGGAAAAAATGTTTATATCGATACATAAATGCACGTTGGACGTGTCAACCGTGGTTTAACTGAATGAACCGAACAAGGCACAGCCATTGCTCGTAGGAGTAAAACCAATGACAACCAACAGGGGCTGTTATAACAAACAACAGCTGACAGATCATCATGGCTTAAAACATCAAAAGAACTGGCAAATCTTAGGGCAATTAAATAAAAACCATAAAATTCTTAGGCAAGGTGGGCAGTATATAGATAAGAGGATCTTTGAAATTTGTAACATGCTTTGCATATGCCCGATTTGCTGCTACAACGACTGTAGGCAACGTAGAACTGTCACCCTCAAACTACGATGGAGCTTGAATGTCATACCGACCAAGACATCGCGGGCCATCAATTAGTTTATGCACTCCAATTTCCTTTATGACTCCAGACCATTGCTAGGGTATGGTCTATAGCACTACTTTTTAATGCCGATTTAAGAGGATCACGATTTTGTTAAAAGTAGGAGCCCCGTTCGATAAATAGTTTGACAGACACATACACATTAATTTTAACGTTTAGTGCGTCATGGGGGGATCGGGTAAGGTCTTCAATTGCTGAGCCAACGTTCACTGCAGGAAGATGGCTTAAGTGGTTAGTGCCTAACTGTATTATGACTATGTCAGGGTTGAACAATTCAACAACAGAAAGATCAAATTGGACGGTCTTAAGGCCTGTTCTTCCCCCGACCCCGTGCCATTTTAGCTCAATACCTTCGAGAATATGCAACTAGCATCTAAATCGCAATTGCACTCTATATATTCTCGTAACGCCAAATGAAGGAATGGCCAAGTACCACTGAAACAGATGTACATATGTTCATTGCCAACGAGCCAGCCTAGCGAAGATGCTCGGCTGGCGAGGCAGCAGAGAATAGTGCCGCGCGAAGAATGCTATATGCAGAAAAATTCTCGCTCAAGCTCCCGAAAGTGTAAGTGTAAGAAACTCGGTTTTAGCCAATTGCAAGGACCGAATCACCGTTAGGTCTCAGATTGTAATGAATCACTTTGTCGTTTGCTTCAGAAATAACTGAATGTTTCAGAAAACAAGGTCAGGATTGCCCCACTGGTGAAACTTGCAGAAGGTCCCTGGCGGTTCTTACAAATGCCAAGGTATCAATTTTCAGTCGAGGTTACTAAATAAGCATTAGAAGAGTAACTCAGAGTGAATTTTTCCAATATGTATCCAATGATTTAAGGTCAGTTTGGCAGGCTTTTTTCTCAAACACATTAACAACTCCTCATGTTTGAAAAAAGTAAATCACACCCGTGACGGTGTTAGCCTAGATTAGGACGATTTTATTTCTTCGTTTTCCGCCGTAGTTTTAACACTACAGACACTGTTTCATCAGCTATCCAAACACCTAGAAATTCGTCAAAAATACTCCTCCGCACCTCGTATAATCAACACTCTGATCTCGGTGTTTGAAAGTGTGGTTAAACAAGGTATCTCATGTTTGATATTTTACTAAACACGATGCCTATTTTCTGTTGACTCAGATATTGATGAATGCAGCGATTCAGGAAATTTGTCCAGCAAACTCCGACTGTGAAAACTCCGAAGGTAGCTACCACTGTAACTGCAGTAAAGGATACGCAAAAAATGACAATGGTGACTGCGAGGGTTAGTAAATTAAAGTAAATTGTTTTACTTTAACGATTCCGTTTTACTGTTCTACCTACTGCAATTTATTAAATAAAAAGGCAAAAAATACTTATTGACAGTTTGCTGCGAAGAAAAGCATTTGGAAAGATACACATCAGGCCCATAGCTGAGGGTTTTGAAAGGGTGTTCGTATTGACAGGAATATTTATTAACGGGGTTATTAAATACGAGCGCAGAAGGCGTGAGCCTCTAGGGGGGTCTGAAGGGCATGCCCCCCCCCCCCAGAAAATTTTGAAATCTAGAGCCCCGGAAATGTTATTTTCAGCATTGTGCACGTCAATATTTGAAACTCGATGGAGTGTAAAATAACAGGTATTTTAGTCATAGCAACAATACTTCCCACGTTTTGTTAGCTTGATGCATTCATACATACATACCGGCTTAGTACACTAAACGTTTTACAAAAGCTTGACGTGTGCTGCAAAGGAATCTCAGGGTAGAAGCTTAAGCCCCCCACCCCCCGGCTCCGCCGTCAATGTACTAAAAGCCGCGTCAAAGCGTCAATATGCACTAATTACACGTATCACCTGGGTCCCCCGAAATTGTATTCCCCGCCTTTCGTCTTTCGAGACTCCATTTATGAAATCCCGAACGCCTGCTAAGGAAATATTTTCAACGATGGGATTATTTTGGCTACATATAATACTAGGTCACTAAGATATATTGAGGCCACTTACTAATTTACGACAGGACTATTCGTAAAGCAAACTTGACAACTGCATAATCCCCGGGTGGAGGCCTTGAAATAGATTGACAATTTCGTCCAGATCGACAGGCATATCATATTTGTTACTTAATACTTTGCCGATACTTTTAGCGTTTTCTTGCAGGGTAATTTAAAAGCTGCAAACTCAAAGTTTGTTTTCCATTCCTCTGCTATTTGCTAAAAGCTGGAAATCAATAGTTTTTGTTTTCAGCCCTCCATTATTGACCTCCAAAGGGGGTTCGTTCGAACCCCTCGAACCCACCCTCCTACGGGCCTGCACATTAGTAAGTTAGTGCTATAGTTAAGAAGATAACTTATCTGGGAATAAATTTAAAAAAAAAAATCCTGGTTTTTCTCAGCCGAAAAAAACATCACTACTAAATATAGTTTTACTACAAAGTAGTAAAGAACAACAGCCTCTCCGTGACTATGCTTCTGCCCGACACACAAGACTCTTCAGTTTGTTTTAAAAAAAGTCAGTGACAACTGTTACGTTTTGAGAGTTTTGCAAAAGAGAATAAGGGTAGCCATATTGTTGTCCCAAAACAATGAAAACGACCGCCATGTTGGTGTCCCAGCCAATTTCTGCATGCTAGCGAGTGATGAAAAACGCTCTGATTTGCATGGCAGATAAGAATGAATGCTCTGACAATTTGGATACATGCGGATCCGGCGGGAAATGTGTGAACAAGGAGGGAGGATACTTTTGCAAGTGTAAAAAGGGATACATCAAAAAGGACAGATCATGCGTGAAGGTCGTGAAGGGTATGAAGAGTAAGCTGTTAAAGAAAGAATCTGTGATTTGCACCTGAAAGGAATTGCAAGACCATAATGATAATGATAATAATAATAATAATAATAATAATAATAATAATAATAATAATAATAATAATAATAATAATAATAATAATAATAATAATAATGATAATTTGAAAAGTAGTGAAAAACATTCTCGGGCTGGAAAGATCACAACTTAAGGTTTCAGCCGGCTTTCAGTTAAACGAATGCAAATGTTGACGCAGGAATATAAATACACCGGTTAAAGATTGCGAAAAATTTATTAATCTACAACTCAAAACAAGTGTAAAAAAAGCTATGGGATAAAAAGAAGTAAACTAAACCACAATTAGTGAAGTATTGCCTAGAAAACGGTTTTGAGTTGTTAGGGAACATTTAGGCCCTGTTTACAAGCAGGTAGGGTAACCCTAGTGATAGGGTTACCCTAGCAAGAGGGTTACCCTGGCACTCGCACATTTCTTCTTATTTTCAACAACGCATTTACAAGGCAGCTGGGGTTCATCCCTCCTAGGGTTACCCTAGCGCTAGGGTAACCCTAGCTGATTGCTAGGATTACCCTGGCGGTAGGGTAACCCTAGCGCCTTGTAAATTCGCTGCTAGGACAACTCGCCTACCCGGGACAACTCTATTCTGGCTCCAAAAGGCAAAATATGATCACATTACCGTCAAAATAAGCTAATTATGACCCAGAAAGCGAGGGTTGTCCAAATACACGAAGTGATACAACCCGTATAAAGGCATCTTCCTTTTTGCACGACCCGTACTAGTTGTACGGGTCGTGAAACAATAGTTTGCAAGTCGTCCAGTTGGTGAACTGCATATCGTTAGAGGGACTTACAGCGTATATACAAGTCAACGACCCGTACAACTCGTGCGAGTCGTACGGGTCGTGAAAAAACAATGGTTTACGAGTGGTACAGTTGGTGAGACTTACAGCGTATATACAACTGCATATCGCTAGAGGGACTTAAAGCGTATATACAAGTCGACGACACGTAAAACTGGTACGAGTCATACGGGTCGTGAAAGAATAGTTTACGAGTCATACAGTTGGTGAACTGCATATCGTTAGAGGGATTTAGAGCATATATACAAGTCCACGACCTGTACGACTCGTACGAGTCGTACGGGTCGTGAAACAATGCTTTACGAGTGGTGTAGTTGGTGAGACTTACAGCGTATTTACAACTGCATATGGTTAGAGGGACTTAAAGCGTATATACAAGTCTACGACCCGTACGACTCGTACAAGTCGTACGGGTCGTGAAACAGTAGTTTACGAACTTATGTCATTCAGTCAGATATTAACTGATACAGCTTACAGTCACGTTCCGCTTGGTAACACTAGATATCATTTATTTCAATTACCTTTCTCGACACAAATTCTTATACTTTCCTCCACACGAATTCTAATAGTGATAGAAAATCTTTTAAAATACCATAAGCAGTTGAGGTTAAGGTCGTATTCCGAATTTTCAAGGAAGCAAATCTTGAAAGCTCGGTGCGTTGTGCCGGGGTAACCCTCTTGCTAGGGTAACCCTATCACTAGGGTTACCCTACCTGCTTGTAAACAGGGCCTAAATGTTCCCTAACAACTCAAAACCGTTTTCTAGGCAATACTTCACTAATTGTGGTTTAGTTTACTTTCTTTTTATCCCATAGCTTTTTTTACACTTGTTTTGAGTTGTAGATTAATAAATTTTTCGCAATCTTTAACCGGTGTATTTATATTCCTGCGTCAACATTTGCATTCGTTTAACTGAAAGCCGGCTGAAACCTTAAGTTGTGATCTTTCCAGCCCGAGAATGTTTTTCACTACTTTTCAAATTATCATTATTATTATTATTATTATTATTATTATTATTATTATTATTATTATTATTATTATTATTATTATTATTATTATTATTATTATTATCATTATCATTATGGTCTTGCAATTCCTTTCAGGTGCAAATCACAGATTCTTTCTTTAACAGCTTACTCTTCATACCCTTCACGACCTTCACGCATGATCTGTCCTTTTTGATGTATCCCTTTTTACACTTGCAAAAGTATCCTCCCTCCTTGTTCACACATTTCCCGCCGGATCCGCATGTATCCAAATTGTCAGAGCATTCATTCTTATCTGCCATGCAAATCAGAGCGTTTTTCATCACTCGCTAGCATGCAGAATTGGCTGGGACACCAACATGGCGGTCGTTTCATTGTTTTGGGACAACAATATGGCTACCCTTATTCTCTTTTGCAAAACTCTCAAAACGTAACAGTTGTCACTGACTTTTTTTAAAACAAACTGAAGAGTCTTGTGTGTCGGGCAGAAGCATAGTCACGGAGAGGCTGTTTCTTTACTACTTTGTAGTAAAACTATATTTAGTAGTGATGTTTTTTCGGCTGAGAAAAACCAGGATTTTTTTTTTAAATTTATTCCCAGATAAGTTATCTTCTTAACTATAGCACTAACTTACTAATGTGCAGGCCCGTAGGAAGGGGGTTCGAGGGGTTCGAACGAACCCCCTTTGGAGGTCAATAATGGAGGGCTGAAAACAAAAACTATTGATTTCCAGCTTTTAGCAAATAGCAGAGGAATGGAAAACAAACTTTGAGTTTGCAGCTTTTAAATTACCCTGCAAGAAAACGCTAAAAGTATCGGCAAAGTATTAAGTAACAAATATGATATGCCTGTCGATCTGGACGAAATTGTCAATCTATTTCAAGGCCTCCACCCGGGGATTATGCAGTTGTCAAGTTTGCTTTACGAATAGTCCTGTCGTAAATTAGTAAGTGGCCTCAATATATCTTAGTGACCTAGTATTATATGTAGCCAAAATAATCCCATCGTTGAAAATATTTCCTTAGCAGGCGTTCGGGATTTCATAAATGGAGTCTCGAAAGACGAAAGGCGGGGAATACAATTTCGGGGGACCCAGGTGATACGTGTAATTAGTGCATATTGACGCTTTGACGCGGCTTTTAGTACATTGACGGCGGAGCCGGGGGGTGGGGGGCTTAAGCTTCTACCCTGAGATTCCTTTGCAGCACACGTCAAGCTTTTGTAAAACGTTTAGTGTACTAAGCCGGTATGTATGTATGAATGCATCAAGCTAACAAAACGTGGGAAGTATTGTTGCTATGACTAAAATACCTGTTATTTTACACTCCATCGAGTTTCAAATATTGACGTGCACAATGCTGAAAATAACATTTCCGGGGCTCTAGATTTCAAAATTTTCTGGGGGGGGGGGGGCATGCCCTTCAGACCCCCCTAGAGGCTCACGCCTTCTGCGCTCGTATTTAATAACCCCGTTAATAAATATTCCTGTCAATACGAACACCCTTTCAAAAACCCTCAGCTATGGGCCTGATGTGTATCTTTCCAAATGCTTTTCTTCGCAGCAAACTGTCAATAAGTATTTTTTGCCTTTTTATTTAATAAATTGCAGTAGGTAGAACAGTAAAACGGAATCGTTAAAGTAAAACAATTTACTTTAATTTACTAACCCTCGCAGTCACCATTGTCATTTTTTGCGTATCCTTTACTGCAGTTACAGTGGTAGCTACCTTCGGAGTTTTCACAGTCGGAGTTTGCTGGACAAATTCCTGAATCGCTGCATTCATCAATATCTGAGTCAACAGAAAATAGGCATCGTGTTTAGTAAAATATCAAACATGAGATACCTTGTTTAACCACACTTTCAAACACCGAGATCAGAGTGTTGATTATACGAGGTGCGGAGGAGTATTTTGACGAATTTCTAGGTGTTTGGATAGCTGATGAAACAGTGTCTGTAGTGTTAAAACTACGCGGAAAACGAAGAAATAAAATCGTCCTAATCTAGGCTAACACTGTCACGGGTGTGATTTACTTTTTTCAAACATGAGGAGTTGTTAATGTGTTTGAGAAAAAAGCCTGCCAAACTGACCTTAAATCATTGGATAGATATTGGAAAAATTCACTCTGAGTAACTCTTCTAATGCTTATTTAGTAACCTCGACTGAAAATTGATACCTTGGCATTTGTAAGAACCGCCAGGGACACTTCTGCAAGTTTCACCAGTGGGGCAATCCTGACCTTGTTTTCTAAAACATTCAGTTATTTCTGAAGCAAACGACAAAGTGATTCATTACAATCTGAGACCTAACGGTGATTCGGTCCTTGCAATTGGCTAAAACCGAGTTTCTTACACTTACACTTTCGGGAGCTTGAGCGAGAATTTTTCTGCATATAGCATTCTTCGCGCGGCACTATTCTCTGCTGCCTCGCCAGCCGAGCGTCTTCGCTAGGCTGGCTCGTTGGCAGTGAACATATGTAATCTGTTTCAGTGGTACTTGGCCATTCCTTCATTTGGCGTTACGAGAATATATAGAGTGCAATTGCGATTTAGATGCTAGTTGCATATTCTCGAAGGTATTGAGCTAAAATGGCACGGGGTCGGGGGAAGAACAGGCCTTAAGACCGTCCAATTTGATCTTTCTGTTGTTGAATTGTTCAACCCTGACATAGTCATAATACAGTTAGGCACTAACGACTTAAGCCATCTTCCTGCAGTGAACGTTGGCTCAGCAATTGAAGACCTTACCCGATCCCTCCATGACGCACTAAACGTTAAAATTAATGTGTATGTGTCTGTCAAATATTTATCGAACGGGGCTCCTACTTTTAACAAAATCGTGATCCTCTTAAATCGGCATTAAAAAGTAGTGCTATAGACCATACCCTAGCAATGGTCTGGAGTCATAAAGGAAATTGGAGTGCATAAACTAATTGATGGCCCGCGATGTCTTGGTCGGTATGACATTCAAGCTCCATCGTAGTTTAAGGGTGACAGTTCTACGTTGCCTACAGTCGTTGTAGCAGCAAATCGGGCATATGCAAAGCATGTTACAAATTTCAAAGATCCTCTTATCTATATACTGCCCACCTTGCCTAAGAATTTTATGGTTTTTATTTAATTGCCCTAAGATTTGCCAGTTCTTTTGATGCTTTAAGCCATGATGATCTGTCAGCTGTTGGTTTGTTATAACAGCCCCTGTTGGTTGTCATTGGTTTTACTCCTACGAGCAATGGCTGTGCCTTGTTCGGTTCATTCAGTTAAACCACGGCTGACACGTCCAATTTGCATTTATGTATCGATATAAACATTTTTTCCCAAGAAAACATAATGGTTCAGTGAAAGTTTAACCCTGGGTTAACCTTAACCGGCTTTGGAACAACGTGTCCAGGAGAATTCACCATGAGGCGAACGGAAGTAAACTTCCCAAGCGCTGATTGCTTCAGCTATGTGAGAACCCACTTGGCTGTGTTTGTGGGCGGAGTTTGCTTGCGAAGCAAGAAAACTTTTTCAACGCTGTTTTCTCGAAACAGTTTTTCACCAAAAGGAGACACTTGAAAGAGCTACAAATCTAAGGAAATCTGTTCAATTGCCCTCAAATTTGTACAGTTACTCGTTTAAATGAACTCTTGTATTTCTAAATAATGTCTTTTTCCAAGAGCGATTTTTGTACGATCACTTCAATTTTTTTAAATGCTCTGTTAATCCCATGTTATGTAACTTTTCACTGAAATTGAATATGGCAAATGGCAGGCACGGTTTGTTTTTAGCGTTTTGGGCCCGGAACTGAAGGACAAATTAAATAAGCGAAAGACAAAACTGGGCTCTTAAACGTTCAAAAGAGATCTGGTCGGTCGCATTTAGAAGTCGCGAAAAATTTCGGGCATTTAATCTAAGTTCAAAGGTTTAGGTAAAGTCTGATAGCCAGTCCTATAAGCTTTAATTTGATATAGGGGTTTAGGAATCAGTACAGTTTAAACCGGACGCGCTACATTTCTCTTGGTCTTAGGGATTCTTCAATACGTAAGGGAAATGCCCTTGATGCGTTTGTGAGCCAATTGAAATATATAAGAAGTTTTGAAATGAGGCGACAGCAATTTTTCAGAATTCGTCTCCAGAATATTCTTGGCAATCTGTAAGTGGAGCTACAAGTTTTGCCCTGATGCAAAATTGATTGTGAGGATGAGTTTCTCAATAAAATGACCTTTCAATCGCTTCTTCTCATCTTAATAATAATAATAATAATAATAATAATAATAATAATAATAATAATAATAATAATAATAATAATAATAATAAAGAATTATTCAGTTTTGATTCAGTGGGGCAACTTACCAACGCACAATCCGTCGTCAGTCTTTCTATAACCAGCGTTACAAACGCATTGTGGCATGTCTGGTATCAGGGGATCAACAACGCATTTAGAATTCTCATCACACTTGTGGTGCCCTGGGCATGGCTGCGAGTCTATGTAAAGACAAAGGAAAGGAGGCATGAAAAGGTAACTACGGCAGTTGTATTCATCAGCGTCAGCATTTTAATCCGCGTTCCGGATTTACGCATACTAATTTGGATTTACGCATACTAATGTGGATTTCCTGCATACTAATAAGTGTCTTCCTCCATACTAATGTGGATTAGGTGTCTATGGATTAGGTGGAATAGGTAAATCATTAATATTCAAACTGTCTAGGTACCTGTATACTAATGAAGTGTCTAGGTTTACTAATAAGCGTCGCTCTAGTACAATACAAACAATAACCTTGCCTGGGCTTGCCCGTTAATAATTAACCCTGATTGGCTCATGAGAACTCTTTTACGTTTTCAAATTATAAGCGCGCTTTCTCTTGGTAGTGTCACTATTGCAACTCGTTTGTTGGGAAATAATTCGTCTCGAGCTCGTTGTTTGGAAAATTCTGTTCCCTGTTTATCAACATGGCTTTCGTTACCGATGTTCGCGAATTTCAAGCTCTTTTGGACGCTTGCTTATCAGTCCGTGATTGGGAAACGCTGACAACCGCAATTTTTCGAAAGCGTATTAATTAAGGTTCTCTAGCTTTCTTTGAAAACGTTCTCCGTTTTCGAAACCAGGGTCTTTTAACCCCGATTGGTTCATGAAAATACCTGTTAAGTTTTTATAAGAATTCTCAGCTTTGCTGGGTGAGAGAGAAAGAGGGAATTAATTCTTAGCTAACTGCTGTAGTTTCTGCTCCGTTTGTCACGCACTGAACTCCACTTAATTCAACCCTAGATTTGCATACAAACTCGAACGGAAAAACCCATGGGACAGCTCTATCATTGAAATTATAACAATAGAAGTTCGAGCCTTTAATTTAAACACGCGACAACAACAATTTTTTGAACAGCACGTTTTCCTAAGAGACTTTATTGCTTGTTAATAGAGAGATTTGAAATGAATAAAAAATACATTTATTGACAACACAGCTCCAAACACTACGAAGTGTTTAACACAAACTATCAGGAAATTAGGATGCAATAAACAATAAGACTGAAGTCTCCCTAACAAAGAAATAAACTGCAATAGAACAACACACTATATATCGGTTTGAGATACATTTTTATTAAGATCAAAACACAGTAGTTCTATTCTTTATCTTGTGGAATGGGTTGCTTCACAAACAATGGATTAAGCAAGAATTTCCGCCATTCAATGGCTAGTTCTGTCGATTCTAACCAGTCAAATCTATCTGTATTTTTCAGATCTTTTCGGGTTTCCATCACTTTTTGGAAGGTGTAATTTTTCTTCATTGCTCGCATCCACTGCAAATACTCTAAAAATACTTTTCTCAGTTCTTTTCTCTAGAGAGGAAGGAGGGCGTTCTGCGCTTTAAGGTGAGCTACATTTTCCGAATCTCCGTTCCTTTTGTACTCGTCGACCAAAACATTGAGCTGAACCTCATGACGTTCCTGCGCTTCATCTAATATGCGCGACCAAGGGTTCTCATGAGCCAATCAGGTTAATTATTAACGGGCAAGCCCAGCCAAGTTTATTGTTTGCAAGTTTATTGTTTGTATTGTACTAGAGCGACGCTTATAAGTAAACCTAGACACTTCATTAGTATACAGGTACCTAGACAGTTTGAATATTAATGATTTACCTATTCCACCTAATCCATAGACACCTAATACACATTAGTATGGCGGATAACACTTTATTAGTATGCAGGAAATCCACATTAGTATGCGTAAATCCAAATTAGTATGCGTAAATCCGGGCCAAGATAAGTGATTTTACTTGTCATCCCTGTCCGATTTTTCTGAATTACCGGTGATTTTTGCAGTAAAAACCCGTTCGGCATAGTGTAGATGGACAACATTTGATACGTTTTCAGAGTGAAGCCTTCGTTTTTTAAACTCCTCCAGAGTAGTGTATAGACAGGCTACGATTTGAATGACTACATAATATATACCTCTGCAGTATTTCCCGTTTCCGGTGCTTCCTTCTCCACAAAAGCACTTTCCTTTAACACACTTCGCCCGAGTATTGCAATCTTTTTTAATTTGGCATGAATGTAGAGGCCCTAAAATAATCATATGCGAACAACATTATTATTAGCTGTAGTGTTTTTTATGCCTGTACAAACACGCCCTCCATGGAAACCAGCTGAGTGTTGTTGGGGCTAGCGTGTTTTTGATTATTTTAAAGTAAACCTACCTACCTACCTACCTACCTACCTACATACCTCTAATGATTTCATTGACTTAGTACGCGAACTGAGCGAGAATTACTTAGCTAGAATCCAAGCACGTTCAAGATCTGTGAAAAGTATCCCTGAGCAAAATTTCTTCTTCCATATTCAATCCCTATTTTCAAAGCGTACCTTCTTTTGAAGAATCGTAAAGGCTTGTGAAGTTTTTTTCAATTTTGAGTGCTTAATGAGTTGTTAACACGCCTAGAGCTAGAGAGCTTTTAAAAATATCTGAACCAGCTCGCCTTGGCTTTTCTCTTCTATATACTGCACGACCCCTTGTCAACAACAGGCCAACGAAAGACCTGGTTGGTGATAAGCAGCCCACACTGATAAAGAGCACAATGGGAGCGGAATGAATATCACGGTGAGAGACTCCAAACAGCGTGAAAAGAGAAGCAAGAGTCTGCCAGCACAGCTCCAATCTCTACAGAGTTCAGGTGCTCTATCTATCTACGAATGTGCCATTCGTGAATCGGACTGCTCAGTCAACAGTGGCGGATCCAGACTTTGAGCTTAAGAGGGTTCCGGTTTTATTATACTTTCCCAGCCGGCTTGTCTTCCTTCAGTCATTTCTTCTTTTTTCAACCACAATCTAGGGCGGGTGGGGGTGGGGGGGGGGGAGGAAGGGGGGCTCCCCTAGTTCCGCTGCTGGTCAAAGTTTAAGTAAGTTAAATTGAAAACTATCAAGGAGACATACTACTCGATATCGAGTGATTGCCTATCACCGCTAATACTATAAAGCGATTCGCACTACTTGTATTTTTTTCTACAGTGATTGGTCAGCGGTGCGTTAAGGAGACAAATTCATCGACGAAAGAGAATTTAATTATTCATGGAAGGTTTTATATAACATAGATTACTATGATTATTATTGATACCACTAATCACCGGTTCATTGCGTCTGGTGACTAAACAAAATATTTAACACCTTCCTCTTTCTCTTGTGTTTGACGTTCTTACCAGGCTTGCATTTTTTGTCGTTGCCAATTGCAAGTCCGTCTATGCACTTGCATTCTTGGTCGATGCATATTTGAAGGCCATTCTTGCATTCCGAGTCCCGGATGCAACCTACAGCAAATAAGAACGTTGAACGCTTATTCCAGGGCGCGAGAAGAACATTAGTACAGACCATGTTTCCCTCGTCTTATTTACTTACTTACCTACCTACCTACCTACCTACCTACCTACCTACCTACCTACTACCTACCTACCTACCTACCTACCTACTTACTTACTTACTTACTTACTTACTTACTTACTTACTTACTTACTTACTTACTTACTTACTTACTTACTTACTTACTTACTTACTTACTTACTTACTTACTTGCCTACCTACTTACCTACCTATCTACCTATTACTCTGCGCACTGCGTCGTTAATGACTATTCATAGCTATTTGTACTCCCTCACTTCGCGGCCCCTATATATACCCCACTCTGGGAGAACTGCTAGCATTAGGGACCTTAAACACCGACGACGAATGGGAAGACAACGACGAGTAAAACTGCTGTAGGACTGGGTCGAAGACGTCGTCCACGGCGTGCGAGTGCATGTAAACAGAGGGGTGCCTACAAAACGAAGACCTAAGAGCCAAAAACTAAGACCCAATTTTTTTTTCAGGTCTATCAAACCAGAGAAAGTCAAACCGGGTCAGCGGTTTTCCTCAGACACCAACTGATGCAAAATCAATGGGGTATTCGTTTTGTAGATAAAGCCGGCTCCAACTACAAAACGAAGACCCTCGCATAATTGCTTTTAAATCAGTGCTTTTATCAGGGTGAATACTCAAATCAGTTGCGCGGAGTATGATTACGATAAACGCAGACTCAGTTGCAAATATTTGCTGATATTTGTGCGTCCAGCTTAGAATAATTTGCGTAAAAAAACATACTTTTACAAATAGTCTTTTACGCTTAAACATTATCAGTTAATGTGAGAATATTTAGCAAGAAAAGGCTGATGTAAATATTGTTAGTTCTATTAAAAAAGAAACCCAACGTATCGACAAATCTCATTTCATCACATTTTATACATAAGATCTCTTAAAATTCACAATGATATATCTGTCGGTAGAACTCTGATTTTTGATAAAGAATGTTTATTTTAGCAATGGACAGAGGTTGGAAGTCGGCTATTGAAGTCATGTCCTGAAAGGTTTTCACTTAATTTAATGAATGGTGCGATTTTTATTTTCGATGCAAACCACCAATAGGCATTTGCATTGTTCCTGTTGTCGATATCAATGGAATTATTCAATACAGACCATGAAATTAAAGGAAACGAAATTAATCTTTATGCATATATTGCATAGTTTTTCGAGTTATTTTATTATCCTTCAATTTTGTTCTAACTTTGTTCCAGTTCAAATTTACGTATTATAAATCATATATACACAAACTATTCTAGGTCATGCCCTATTTTTACAAATTAACATGCCTGCATCTCAATACAAATGTATTAAAAGGGATAAAAAGGGCGTCAGCAAATTATTTCATTTAATTGGTGTCCAATTTGATCTTAGTTAATGTTATACAGCTATAAATATGAAGATTAACAGTTTGTGAATTCTATTGGAAATGGCAGAAATTCTCTTTGTTTGTACGTTTTCCTCCAATTATAAATAAAACACTATTTGATTTTCGTTACTTTAAAGAGGGTTTTCCTTTAAAAATGGAGGCTGTTACAAAAAAATTGTTGCTTGACTTACGCGAAGATTCGCGAATATGCTAATATCGTCTCGAATCTTCTAGCATATTTAAGGTAATTCCCTTGAAATTGTTCTACTATCAACATTTTTTGAAACTTGGCGTAATAAACATTCATGATATGAACATTATAAAAATGCAATAAAAAATGGGATCACGGTGCTTGTTTACGCGTCAGCAGGCTCTTGAAATGGGGTATTTTACTGGTTGTGCGTTAAAAGTTCGAATCACGTTCATGCAGAATTAAATCTTGGTTACTTGAAAGGCACAAGGTTTTGTCTTGAAAGTAAAGCTTTATTCAGTATTGCTCCATTTAAGCCGTTTTTGATTGCCTGATTGCGGGGATATTGCACTTTTTCGGACAGTCCCGTGGTTAACTTGAAGTCCTTGCCTTGGCCAAAATACACCCAGTTGGGAACTATTTTCCAAAAAAAGTCATGTTCTACTATCAAACTTTTTTTCCTCTTCAAATATGTTCTTCATTAGACTATTCTTAGCAAATACCTGAAACAAAAACCGGTGGTCACCTTGCTCGTTTTAGAGAAAAGGAGAATTTATTCCGTTGTCGAGCTTAGTTTGAAGGAAATCTCTTACGTTTTGCACGTGCACGCGCTCATGTGTGCGCGCTGATGACGCGAAAATCGCGCGCAGTAGGGATGCGCAATGCAATACTAAGGAATTATTTTAATTAGTGCTGTATCATCGTGATTCAGTGATTCTATTTTAAGCCGTTTGCGTATGTTGCTGTAAATAGTTTCTTACTGTAATATTACTTTATTTAGTATAGTCGGAAATTTTTATGAAAATGACGACACATTTCAAACGAAGTTTACAAGACATGTTTCGGTCGTACAACGACCATCTTCAGTTGAAAGTAAAATAATTGAAGTTACATTTGAATTTATAATATTATGCTAAATAAAGATAAATAACAACGTGAAATGAAATTGGGAATCTTATAACATAGCTAGAGGTAACAAAAGAGTGTACAATAGTAACATGTTAATTAGAACGAGAGAGTTAAATTAACGTGATATAATTGATTGTTTAAAGAAGGTTGCTCCCAGGAAATATGTAACGCTTCTTTTATCTTGACCTGAAATTTTGTGGTCGCATGATCTATAACTTTAAAACATTCAGCGGAACAGGAATTACGGCATGCCTCGGATTGTCGAAGGTGTTGAAAGATATGTCAGGTCCTGTCCCTGTTTAAGTGTTCGCGAATGCGTGTCGAGAGGTGTCGGCTAGTTTCACCGACATAGCAAGAATTACAGCTTGCACAGGTAAACTTGTAAACAACATTCGAACGAAGTTCAACAGGCACAGGGTCCTTCACACTAAACATGTTACGGATCTTGAACGAAGAAAAGGCTAGTTTAACATCAAGATTGTTACAATAACGTTTAAGTAGTTTACGCAATCTGTTTTGTGCTATAATAGAGAAGGGCCCAACATAAGGTAATTTGAAAAAATGTGTAGAATTAGAGGGAGGACTAGCAAGTGTGTTCGAAGGAGTCTGAGTTTTAGTAATATACTGCCTAATGACCCTCTCAACGATATGACTGGGGAAAAGGTTTTTTCGTAAGATTAATAACAATTTCTTGATATCCTCATGAAAGCCTACCCACGTATTGTTGATCTTGTATGTTCTGTCAACTAGGGTCCTGATTAAGCCAAGTTTGTAAGAGAATGGGGTAAAACTGAAATAATTAGTTAATAGGCCGGTGAAAGTTTTCTTACGATAGACCCTGGTAATAGGAGATTGAGGTTGACTGTTGTCAATCAGAACATCCAAAAAGGAGATTTTTTTGTCCATCTCTTTTTCCATGGTGAAACGTATATTGGGATGTCTCTGGTTGATGTAGTCAAAAAACAAAGTAGCGTCATGTTCAGTGTCAAATAGACAAAAAGTCTATTTGTCTATAGTCGGAAAGTTCAAGAATCTTTTGCGGTGTAGTGTTTAGATGGTTTTTATCCCAGGAGTGTTTGAGGAGTTTTACAGTAGTGTTTACTGAAGTGTGACGAGGGTCATGTGCAAAGTGTCGATAAGATGTCGTGTTTCTTGAAGTGTAACAGAGAGGTTACGTGGATATCTGCGTTTTGACATGTGTAACGGAAGTTCAAGTGTAACTGACAAGCCTAGCGTGTGCTTGTTGAAGTCTTGTGTGGAATTACTGCGTTCGTGTACATTGAATAACCTAGTTATTGTTTCCGAGATCCCTGTGTTCTGATTAGACTATAACAAACTATACCTACCACTAAAAACATTCGAACTTGCAACAGAGGCGGCCGATGATTTAGCGTCCGTACCGACCACGAAGGTGTGCAAGTTTACAGTATCTTATTCTATTTTTTAATTGTTTTCAAATTGCCGTCAAGAAGTGGGGCCTACTGGGGATCAACCGATGAAA
The DNA here is from genome assembly GCA_019787425.1 of Platygyra sinensis. NCBI lineage: Eukaryota > Metazoa > Cnidaria > Anthozoa > Scleractinia > Merulinidae > Platygyra > Platygyra sinensis. The sequence continues at coordinate 4,602 of JAHPZR010047186.1, read as the reverse complement.
ACTGTCGACGTAATTATACAAAAACCCATCTCGCGTCAGTTGATCGATTTAACAAAGTGTTAAAGCGAGGGTCTTCGTTTTATAGTTCGAGGCGGCTTTATCTACGAAACGAAGACCCCATTGATTGATTTTGTGTCATGTGATAACGAACAAAGCATTTAAGCAAGGGTCTTCGCTTTGTAGTTGAAGCCGGCCTTATCTACAAAACGAAGACCCGATTGATTTCACATCAGCTGACAACAAACAAAGCATTTAAGCGAGGGTCTTCGTTTTGTAGTTTGAGCCGGCCTTATCTACAAAATGAAGACCCCATTGATTCCGCCTTAGCTGACAACAAACAAAGCATTTAAACGAGGGTCTTCGTTTTGTAGTTTGAGTCGGCCTTATCTACAAAACGAAGACCCCATTGATTTCGCATCAGTTGGTGTCTGAGGAAAAGCGTTGACCCGTTTTGACTTTCTCTGGTTCGATAGACCTGTAAAAAATTTGGGTCTTAGTTTTTGGGGCTTAGGTCTTCGTTTTGTAGACACCCGTAAACGGGTACAGCGCCGAATTCTTGCAAACATCAACCTAAAAACGAAAACATATGTTATGCCTTCCTTTGAGGAGCTTCAAGACCTGTTTCTTTAAGCTACGAGAACGGTACTATCGATGACCATGAATTTTCAGTCCTACACGAGGAATTTATGCCGAAAAATCCCGATTTCTCATACGAAGAACATGACAGGTTTTCACTCGAGGAAATGATGCCGAATTTTCGGACCAATATAATCTAAAACGACCTCACGCTTTATGGTATACAATCTACCCTAAAAACACAAGCGAAAGCCTACATGCTGATAGCAACCAGAAGAAAATGAAATACAGAGTAATTTTTTAATTTCCGAATTCATTTAATTTTCTACTTTCGCTGACAAGCGAATTCCACAGGGACAAATAGCCAAACCCAAATGTTATTACGAACCGGCGATTTCTACACCAAACTCGCCGTAAAATCTGGTTAATGCAAAGCTTAGAGGTTAAATAAATAAAAACAACTTTCATATGTTTCAATAGTTTGAAATAAATTTCCTGCCTCAAACACTACGTAAATACCCAAATACATACTTACGTTCGCTCAGGACGGCAAACTTGGCGTTTTGACGTCCTGAAATGCATGTGGACGACAAGTCAAGCGTGCGCAGTAGCACAGTAAGGGGAAATTTTATTTCCGGTTGTTGTCCTCTGGGCTCGTCGTCGTCGGTGCTTAAGGTCGCTATTAATTTCAACTGGGGGCTTCTCTTTAATTGGATGGAGAACTGGAGGCAATGTGAGCTAGCTAGGTCGATACGCGCGTTGACCCCGGACGGGGCTACAACCGAGCCGTGTTTCTCAAACGTCCTGGGTGTTACTGTCACCTAAACCCTTAACGATCTTTTCTTAAGCGCGTGATCTTTCACTCAACATCGCCGTTTTCCATTCAAGTTCAAAGTGGAACGTTGCCGCACTGCCCCTCACAGGCTTTGTACTCATTTAGGGGAATCGCTTCAAATAGCGTTAACTTATGAGGCATCATAACCAACGTAAACACATCTAATCACGGTAGTTTCCGATTGCACCGATATCACTCACCTACACACTGTCGATAGGTGTTAGGCCTCGCGTCTAGATTACATACGCATTGCTTATCTTTAGGATATAAAGGATCGACCAAGCAGTGAGTGTTTTTGTTTTCGCATTTAAAGTTCTCTGGGCAACGTGTTGCATCTGATAAGACAAGAGAAATAATAATGTATTCCGTTATTTCATACCATGATTATTTTCTACATCCAGTTAATAAGGCGTGTTTTTTACTAAACCCATTTTAGCCTTAGTAGTGTTCTTAACCTTAGTTGTAGTCTTCTGTTTTAAGACGTTTAATGTCCTTTACGCCTTGATTTTCAGAGGACCTTCCTGAAAACAACCAGTAGGTGATTAGAGGCCCTCTCTTAAAATATTAATTTATCATTATTGTCTAGTTATCGGTTACAAGGTCTAGCAAAATGGGAAAATAAAATATATATATAAATTTTTTTCACAAGCATCCAATATGTGTAGATGTTTCCTTCATAGAACAATATATAAAACAATTAAAAAATAGAATAAGATACTGTAAACTTGCACAACCTTCGTGGTCGGTACGGACGCTAAATCATCGGCCGCCTCTGTTGCAAGTTCGAATGTTTTTAGTGGTAGGTATAGTTTGTTATAGTCTAATCAGAACACAGGGATCTCGGAAACAATAACTAGGTTATTCAATGTACACGAACGCAGTAATTCCACACAAGACTTCAACAAGCACACGCTAGGCTTGTCAGTTACACTTGAACTTCCGTTACACATGTCAAACGCAGATATCCACGTAACCTCTCTGTTACACTTCAAGAAACACGACATCTTATCGACACTTTGCACATGACCCTCGTCACACTTCAGTAAACACTACTGTAAAACTCCTCAAACACTCCTGGGATAAAAACCATCTAAACACTACACCGCAAAAGATTCTTGAACTTTCCGACTATAGACAAATAGACTTTTTGTCTATTTGACACTGAACATGACGCTACTTTGTTTTTGACTACATCAACCAGAGACCATCCCAATATACGTTTCACCATGGAAAAAGAGATGGACAAAAAAATCTCCTTTTTGGATGTTCTGATTGACAACAGTCAACCTCAATCTCCTATTACCAGGGTCTATCGTAAGAAAACTTTCACCGGCCTATTAACTAATTATTTCAGTTTTACCCCATTCTCTTACAAACTTGGCTTAATCAGGACCCTAGTTGACAGAACATACAAGATCAACAATACGTGGGTAGGCTTTCATGAGGATATCAAGAAATTGTTATTAATCTTACGAAAAAACCTTTTCCCCAGTCATATCGTTGAGAGGGTCATTAGGCAGTATATTACTAAAACTCAGACTCCTTCGAACACACTTGCTAGTCCTCCCTCTAATTCTACACATTTTTTCAAATTACCTTATGTTGGGCCCTTCTCTATTATAGCACAAAACAGATTGCGTAAACTACTTAAACGTTATTGTAACAATCTTGATGTTAAACTAGCCTTTTCTTCGTTCAAGATCCGTAACATGTTTAGTGTGAAGGACCCTGTGCCTGTTGAACTTCGTTCGAATGTTGTTTACAAGTTTACCTGTGCAAGCTGTAATTCTTGCTATGTCGGTGAAACTAGCCGACACCTCTCGACACGCATTCGCGAACACTTAAACAGGGACAGGACCTGACATATCTTTCAACACCTTCGACAATCCGAGGCATGCCGTAATTCCTGTTCCGCTGAATGTTTTAAAGTTATAGATCATGCGACCACAAAATTTCAGGTCAAGATAAAAGAAGCGTTACATATTTCCTGGGAGCAACCTTCTTTAAACAATCAATTATATCACGTTAATTTAACTCTCTCGTTCTAATTAACATGTTACTATTGTACACTCTTTTGTTACCTCTAGCTATGTTATAAGATTCCCAATTTCATTTCACGTTGTTATTTATCTTTATTTAGCATAATATTATAAATTCAAATGTAACTTCAATTATTTTACTTTCAACTGAAGATGGTCGTTGTACGACCGAAACATGTCTTGTAAACTTCGTTTGAAATGTGTCGTCATTTTCATAAAAATTTCCGACTATACTAAATAAAGTAATATTACAGTAAGAAACTATTTACAGCAACATACGCAAACGGCTTAAAATAGAATCACTGAATCACGATGATACAGCACTAATTAAAATAATTCCTTAGTATTGCATTGCGCATCCCTACTGCGCGCGATTTTCGCGTCATCAGCGCGCCACACATGAGCGCGTGCACGTGCAAAACGTAAGAGATTTCCTTCAAACTAAGCTCGACAACGGAATAAATTCTCCTTTTCTCTAAAACGAGCAAGGTGACCACCGGTTTTTTGTTTCAGGTATTTGCTAAGAATAGTCTAATGAAGAACATATTTGAAGAGGAAAAAAAGTTTGATAGTAGAACATGACTTTTTTTGGAAAATAGTTCCCAACTGGGTGTATTTTGGCCAAGGCAAGGACTTCAAGTTAACCACGGGACTGTCCGAAAAAGTGCAATATCCCCGCAATCAGGCAATCAAAAACGGCTTAAATGGAGCAATACTGAATAAAGCTTTACTTTCAAGACAAAACCTTGTGCCTTTCAAGTAACCAAGATTTAATTCTGCATGAACGTGATTCGAACTTTTAACGCACAACCAGTAAAATACCCCATTTCAAGAGCCTGCTGACGCGTAAACAAGCACCGTGATCCCATTTTTTATTGCATTTTTATAATGTTCATATCATGAATGTTTATTACGCCAAGTTTCAAAAAATGTTGATAGTAGAACAATTTCAAGGGAATTACCTTAAATATGCTAGAAGATTCGAGACGATATTAGCATATTCGCGAATCTTCGCGTAAGTCAAGCAACAATTTTTTTGTAACAGCCTCCATTTTTAAAAGGAAAACCCTCTTTAAAGTAACGAAATCAAAATAGTGTTTTATTTATAATTGGAGGAAAACGTACAAACAAAGAGAATTTCTGCCATTTCCA